>JAJJMB010017545.1:925351-1057834 GCA_023531105.1 Papaver atlanticum | reverse complement strand
TAGCACGACTTGAAAGATACGTTAGGAATGAACAGTTTAAGTCAATAATACTAACCTCAAGATGAAGGATGATGTCGTCGTTGTAGCTCGTTACTTCTTCATGTTCTTCGGTTCTTCGAGTAATACTTGTATGTCTCAACATTGCTAGACTTTCTAGTCTAACCTAAACGAAGTTGTCTCTAGTACATAATCAAGCGACTCTTAGATGAGTTTTGACACACTAAAATATGACAACAAAACTTGACATACCAACGCTTGGTGGGTTCAACCGAGCTATGCTCTAACACAGGTCTGACTATTTTATCTTTGATAGTTCGTGTATCCTTATCTTACTCTTCTATCATTTTGAGTTTACCTCGTTTCTGAGTTATCTCGAGTTTATCTCTGATAGGTAATATATAAAGAAATCACAATGTTCTTCGTCTTAGACTTTGTGATTCCACAATAATTCTTCTATCTATTAGTTAAGTTATTGTGAGGTGCATAATAATCTAGGATGCTATTCGGGAGTCATAAGTGTCATATTTTAAGGTTTGCCTAGATTTATGCTTATTGCAATCGATTTCCTATTTCACCTTGATCTTTGATCTAAACGGAAATCAGAATAGACTTATCTGTGGGAGACAGATTGGTTTATAAGTCTTCTTCTTTGGGTTGAAGCAACTTCTAGGCTGTAAAGGACGTCAGCTAGGGGAATCAATTGCATAGAGTCCTGCTGAGATTCAATAGGCGTAAGGAGCGTGATTGTACCTGAATCGATGTGAGACTGGGTTCGGGCTCAACTACATTCCAGACCGAATTTATTCGTGGTATACTAGAGTCTGTAGCGTCTTAATACAGTTTGGTGTTCAAATATAGACTAGGTCCCGAGGTTTTTCTGCATTTGCGGTTTCCTCGTTAACAAAATTTATGGTGTCTATGTTATTTCTTTTCCGCATTATATTTTGTTTATATAATTGAAATATCACAGGTTTTGTGTTACATCAATCATAGTTGATAAATCCTTCCTTGTTTGTTGGATAAGACTTGATTGAACTTGGATATTGATTTTTGAGATCGTCCAAGTACTCTCACGTTATAATCAGGTTTACAGACTCGTTTTTGTTTAACGGCTGATTGTGTAGACAAAGAGATAAAGTTATTTAATATTGTTCCTTGATTGAGTATCATTAAGTTGTAACTCTCAGAATATTATTAAGGCTTAGCCCATACAGGTTGTCGAACGAAAAAGTTGGGCGTGGTTGTTGTACCCCTGGTTTTTCACAATGATCTCACCACCAACATCTCCCAGAAGGAAATTAAATAAGCACCGGAGTCAATTGGGATGGAAAAAGCACCGGGAACAGATGAGCACGAGTAAGTTCTACAAACAGCTTTGGGACCTTACTGGAACTAATATTTGTGAAATGATTGAATTTTTTTTTCCAACACCCTTTCAACTACACCAATATCACCCTCATTCCCAAAATCAAAACACCCACAACTCCATCTCATTTTCGACCAATTGGGCTTTGTAATGTGACTTATAAAGTCATTGCAAATTTTTTGGTAAACAGAGCATTTCATGATAACATTGCTATCGATGTATAATTATTCCATCACATCCGTTCCACACTTCCATCAAAACATCCAAAAAATACCATGAAGTTGGATATAAAGAAAGCTTATTGTAGTCTGGATCGGGGCTTCATCCATATGGCATTTCACTAAAATAGGATTTCCAAACAAAAAAAATTATCGACTACATCATGACTTGTGTTACCACTGTTACGTACTCGGTAAATATTAATGGGGTGCAGCATGGCAACATCAAACCAACTCATGGATTGCGACAAGGAGACCGACTGTCACCCTACATCTTTATCATATGTGCTGAAGTCTTATCCACAAATATGGGGCAGTTAGAATTGCAAGGAAAATTATCGGGACTAAAAATCTCCAGAATGGCACCACCAATTCTCCACCTCATGTATGCAGATGACTTGCTTGTAACATGCACAGCCAACGTAGATACGTGTGGCACTCTACAAAAAGTTTTCCAAGCATATTCTTCCTTAGCTGGTCAAGATATCAACAAAGATAAATCAATTATCATTCATCACCCTAAACTCTTATCGGATGCCACACAATGGTTACAAGCAACATTTGGCTTCACGACCACTGCGGAACCTCCAATATATCTTGAGATTCCTTTTAAAAAGGGAAGAAACATGACTCACGTTTTCTTGGAATTACTAAACAGTATGCAACGTAAGGCGTAAGGATGGATAACAAAATGTGTGAATCAGGACGAAAGACAAGTGTTAATCAATATATCCCTTGCACCAATAACCAACCACATGATGCAGGCACAAATGCTACCAGATCATGTGCATAAAAGGTTTGACAGAATCACAAGGAACTTCTTTTGTGGGCATGACCATCAACAAAAGAAATTTCCATCAAATTGGATGAGACAGACTTAAAACCAAGAGGCAAAGGAGGAGTTGGGATTAGGAAAACCAAACAACATAACCAGGCCTTGCTACTCAAGAGAGTTTCGCAACTGCATAGTCAACAACAAACATTTTGGACCAATATGTGCGATGAGAAATATCTACACCATAATCCGATCATGAATATCTTTCAGAATGAGCTGTCAATGTAGGAGACCAGTCTGTACTGGAAAAATTTACCTAACCTTGTTTCTTTTTTGCAGGGAAAATGTTTTACCAAAATAGAGAATGGCCAGTCTACACTCATCTCAGATAATTGGATATCGCAATAAAACTCTACCCCATACTCAAACCTACACCCAACTACAAAGGTAAAAGCACTCATAAACTCCACACAAATTCCTGGAATCATCAAATCATCTTCAACTCATTCAATACCCAAACTGCACAATGCATGATCAACGTACATCTCCCAACAGAATCAAAACCTGATAAGGTCATCTGGCCATACTCAAAATGTGGTAATTATACGGTCAAAACTGGTTACATTTCCATCACAAAAACACCTACCCAATAACCTACCACCACAACCACTTCACCCGTACCATTAAACCCACTACTTATAAACAATGTAGACTACAAACACCTATGGCACCTAAAATGTCCACCAATCAGACTTTTCTTGTGGAAAGTCACTTTGGAAGGATTATCAACCTTTAATAAACTTCACCACCTACACATCATCCCAAACAACATATGAACCAGTTGTAGTACCCACACTGAATCAGATCAACACATATTTTTTTCCGAGTACACAAAGGCTAAAAGAGTATGGAGCATCATCGTGACCCATTTAGCCAGAAGTCCAAACACACACAATACCAACAACCATTATCCGCCATCATCAACACCATCGACACACAACAACCCACCTCCACCACCACCACTAATACCAGCATCAATACCCCCACAAAACCAGCGACAACCATCCACCTCAACCCAAGATCAAATTGAAGCACCACCACCAGAAAATATGAAAGAAGTTCTAGACATAAAGCTACCAACTACTATATCGATGTTATTTGCGTTCACCATTTGGCATCTATGGTTGGCAAGAAATTCACAGGTATACAAGAATATAAGGCAAACACCACAACAAATAGTAAGTATAATCCTGACAATGTTTGAAGTGTACAAATGGGCACAAAACCACCTCATACCACTCTCTCCAGGCGACG
Source organism: Papaver atlanticum (assembly GCA_023531105.1). Classification (NCBI taxonomy): domain Eukaryota; kingdom Viridiplantae; phylum Streptophyta; class Magnoliopsida; order Ranunculales; family Papaveraceae; genus Papaver; species Papaver atlanticum. Next base: position 1,054,161 of record JAJJMB010017545.1, on the reverse strand, counting down.
ACACACTAACAGAAACACGACAATACTTATAGGATGGCAGTCACCACTACCAAACTGGATAAAGATCAATACCGATGGAGCAGCAAGAGGAAACCCAGACCAACATTATGTATATGCAGAGACAGCACAGGACAAGTTATTATGGCAATGGCGACACCGTTAGGATTAACAATAGCAATCATGACGGAAACATGGGGACTACTGATGTCAATGAGGTTAGCAACACAATAAATGTGGCCAATGGTCTGGTTCGAAGCAGATTCTCAAGCACTGATACAACTATTAAAGATCCAGCATCACAACACCCCGTGGTACCTACAGGACATGATTCAAGAAATTAACACTCTAATGGTGGCAATCCCCTACACCATAATAAAACAAACCAAGATGCAGACAAGGTGGCAAATTAGGCAGTAGATCACCAAAAAACACAGCCGACAAATACAACAACTAGGATATGGGACTACATGTGCCCATCTTTCATTGCTAACATCACCCTAGATGATGGAAATGTGGTAAGATTTCCAAGAATCAGAATTGTAGCTACCTAATTACTTAATATATTTGCTTCTTTAAAAAAAATGCTTTCTTTTTTCTTTAATTTATTAAACTATCCTACATGAAGTGGTAAATATTTTGTACTTTTAAATTACTAGACTATCTTATCGTGGGGAGAAATAATATGGCGGTGGAATAAGGTTATAATGGTAATTTTATAAATATTAAGAGGACTACATGTGTCAGCAAGCATAGTAGGCAGGAATAATGTACTCATCATGAACGATAGCTTCGATCAGAGTTTTGCGAACGAGATTTTGTTAATTGCGTTTAATAATTTTGCGTTACATAAAGTGATCACGTAAATATATACGTGTTGTTTCATATCTATATAATATCAAGCAAAACTAGAAATAACCCGTGCCGTAACGGCACGACATGAGACGAAATGATTTTTGGTCAAATGATTTAAATAAACTATGATAAGACTTATTTTGACCCATGAGAACTTGTAGCTATGAAGATTTTAGATATTTGTCATCCAAATAATTATTAACTCGGTTACACTTGTAGTTGATTAAAATAATAAATTTTGAAAAAAATGCCAGGTAAATTGTTTTATTTTTCCCTAAAATAATAATATTTTAGTTGATCCCCAAAGATTGGTGGTATTAATTTGATATTGTTTTGTGTTGTATTCAGACCATTATGTCGGAAATAGTTGCAATTATGGATATTTGCAACTATTTCAGGATGAAGATATAACACTACTCTGCACGTTTTCCATATTCGATATATTTGCAGCGTCAAATCAAGATTTGAGAAGCTGGAAGTGAATCATGATAATGAAAAAGGATTTGGTGATAGTGATGGGTTAGTAATTGAAGGTTAATTTGGATGACAATGCTCAATCGTGTTGTTATAGAGGAAAAGAGAACCATGATCAAGAAGATAAATAAATAAATTTAGTAGAGGCAGAAAAAGGGAACCACCCAAAAAGTCGGGAGTTTTATGAAATCATTGAGGTTTCAGTGTCAGTGTAGCTTTGAAAAGAATGCGATTCCAAGCTAGATAGTTTTCCCATTTGCAAGGCTCCAAAGAATGCAATCTCGTGAGTCTACGTGTCCTAGTTAGGTCAATTAGAGCTTCAAAATATATATTTTTTTCACTAAAATTAAAAGTAGGCCCATAATTGAAGTGAAAAGTTTTGGTGATTAATTATTTGGATAAATTTGTATTTATTTTTATTTTTCAATTGTTTCGAAGAAGAAAAAAAAAGGGATAACTGAACTTTGGTACTCAGGTTTTGTCCAGGACTAGTCTTTGGTCTAACATTTGTCCAATGTTAGGGCTTGGTACCTGGACCCAACGTTGACCCGTGTTGACTAGGTTAAATTTTGACTTCCGTTAAGAAATTATTAAAAATGGTACATAAAATCTAATTAATAATCGAATTTATTATCACACCCTTTACTTTACCAACATTTACATAATAATTTATAACCATCACCCTATATCTAATCTTCTTCTTCTCCGAACAGACCTTCTCACTTGTTGTGGCTAACCCATCTTCTCTTATTTTTCCAAACCCTAACAATTCTAATATCAAATGGAATCCATTAATTTCTCTATCTCTATCTTCTCAGTTTCTAGGGTTTCAAAATTGGGGAAATATAATGGAAGAATCAGTAATCAAATTAAGAACGGAATGAACAAATAAAACATTCCACCAAACCCCTAATTTCATCAATTCTATACAAATGAAATCAAAGAAGAGCAACGATATGGAATCACAAACAACATCTCGAGATTACAGCAGTGAAGAAATTTGTTTGAAGGGCATCAAAACTTGTTTGGCAAATTTGTTTTGAAGACATCTCTTTATCTATCTCTGATCTAATGATTTGATAATGATTTGCGTTGTTGTGCAGGGTGTCGAATTGAATCAATAGATTGCTGGAGGTAAGATCGAGCAAGAAAAAAAACAGCACCCAAATCTGATGATATTTATCTCAAATTAGATTTATAATGATGGGTTTGAGTTGGATTTTATATACGAGAGTGGGTGATTTGGATTTTTTTTTTTTTTTTTTCGGGGGGGACCTTGGGGGGGTTCTGTTGCACATACGGAGGAAGAAGAAGTGGAGTAGAGAAATTAGGTTTTATTCAAAAAAAAATTCTTTTTCAGATTAATGAATGCTTGATCTTCAAGGGTACATTTGTAATCTCAACATTTTTATTTTATAAAATAAATTAAAGCCCGGTCAAAGAATGTCAACAACAGTCAACGTCGAGTCCAAGTACCAAGCCCTAATATTGGACAAATGTTAGACCAAAGACTAGTCTTGGACAAAACCTGAGTACCAAAATCTAATTATCCCAAACAAAAAAAAATGAGTCAAACAATAATGATATTTTTGTGTCTGTATTTTTAACATAATGTTCTTTGTTCTTTGGAGGTTGATGAAGGACAATTATTTTTAATATAATGAAATAAGGGTTTTACATGTTGTAACCGTAAATGTTCTAATGTTATTTGTTCTTTGTAGGTTGATGAAAGTGGGCTAATTCGATTTTAAAAAGATATGAGAAAATTTTTTATTTTTTATTTTGAAGAGAAAATATGAGTACAAAAATATGAGTTTTACATAGTTATAACATTTAATTGGTAAGGATTTTTTTTGGCACATTTTATTTTTTGTTGGTGAGGAACTAATTATATCCATAATTGAAGGAGGTTACAAATCTTACATCCGTCCGATGTCTTTGTCTAGGATGAGACTGGGATGGTCGGATGCAACGTTTGTCTCTCAAAATATTATCCGACCGTCCAAGGCTCAAAAACCCTTATGTTTTGTATTATAGATGGTTTGTTTGGTGTCCCCAAAAAAATAAAAATCAATCAACACTGAAATGTCTAAGATGACCCTCTGTGTTTTTTATCATCACTGAAACCGTTGTAAATATAACACAAACTCAGGGGTGAAAGATACTTATTATGCCTAAATTATGCAAATGCCCCTGCATGGTTTTAGCTTTCCTACACTGACCTTCGTAATAACGCAAATCTAAGAAGGATAAGTATGTAAAAAACCCACATAAGGTGCTTGCTTCACCGAACAATCATAATTCTTCTATAACTTCTGATTGAAGAAGAATCACCACCACCACTCTCCTCCACCTCCTTCGTAATAACTTATGTTTAAAATCTTTGTTGGTTTTATTCTCTATCGTCACTTTTATTTATAGGGTTTGTTTTTTTCCCTGGGATTCTAATTTATGCACGAGAAAGTGAGGGATTTTTAGTTGAAATTTGTGTATCAAACCTGTAAAATCCACCATTAAAGCAATTAACAACACAAGAACGGGGGAAGTTGATGAAGGATTTTTAATCATGAATAAGTTCACGTAAGACGAAAGTGTGGGTTGTGTTTAGAATTTTCCATTTCATCAACAAGTAAGAGAAATATCAAATGGAAACCAGAAGAATGAAAAGAAATACCTACCTCCACCTGCTTAACAGGCTCATTCAAACCTCTTACATTCCAAAAAACCGTTTTAAACATCTTTGATAACATGAATATAAGATTTCTTAACTCTACTAATTTTTTAAGACAAATAGCTCTAACCTGCAACCCCCGAGAGGATGAACTAGAAGTGATAGACTTATGAATAAAATGAGCTCTAGCAAAACTACTTGATTTAGAAGAAACTTTATCATCAGACCCACCAGGGCCATCACCTCAATTTCCTTTCTGAGTAATATCAACCATAACCATTGAAGAAATATCATGAGCAAGAGCTTCAAACATATTACAAGATTTGATGGGATCATTAGTTAGACCCTTCAAACCAGCACAAGACTCATCATCGCTCATAGCAGTAATAATATCATCTTCACTACCACTCTCCACAGTTACTTCCTCCTCCACAATAAGATCTCTACTCTTTTTTCCATTAAAACTGTTAGACTGCTTGATCACCCATACTTCTTTAAATTTCTTATGAGCCTCAATTGCAATACCATCAACTTTAACATTCTCCATTTTGAGTATAAAACTGAAAAGACGAGGGTACCCAAATACACCATAATCTTTTTGTTTCAACCTATAAGTCCTCTACCGAATGTGATCGTTTATGGACAGAGTCGAGACAATACGACAATTCGGTTCACACTTCGTGTGATTGCCTTTGGATACGAGATCGAGATAATACAACAACAAGATAACTTGTGTGATTGACTATGGATACAAGATCGAGACAATACTACAACAAAGTATGTTACTTGATAATACGTTCGGTAATAACCAAACTCTAATTATAATAAAACAATTATAATGCGGAAAAGTAAAGTAAATGGAACAACAAGATTTTGTTAACGAGGAAACCGCAAATGCAGAAAACCCCCGGGACCTAGTCCAGTTTTGAATACTCTCAGAATTAAGCCGTTATACAAAATCTAATACCAACTTTGTATAGTTGAGACCAAGCAGACTAGCCCTAGCTACTTAGTTCCCTCAGTATCCCCGCCTCTTCGACTTCTAGAGTCACGCACGTGAATAGCAAGTCCTTTGGATTGTATTCCAAACAGCAAAGGAAGAATCTATTGGGTAACCACTCTAATCAATCTTTGCTAAAGATATAGATGAGTTGTTGACAAAGGCTCTTATGTTTAATCTAATAAACTCCTTTGTATGGTTAGATCAATCTAACTTTAACTACCGAAATGGTCAAGTATAGATTTGTACTCGATCAAAATAAATCTCAAAGAGATATATTAAGAATACCGATCTCACGCAACTAATTAATCGAATAAATCCAATTCTAGTTGGATCCCAGCCGATCAAGGTTTGTGCACACAATTCACAAGATACGAAAACCAATAAGAAATCTTCTTCGTCTTCAAATCTTCTTTAATCTTCAATAACCTGCACAACACCACTTGAATCTCTTTTGATCAATCACGCATAGAACGGAGTCTGTTAACAATGGATTATCACAAGATGTCTTTAGATCTAACAACAGTTCTAAAGATCCTATCGATACTTCGTTCTAGTTTGAGTGAATCTTATATCAGAAGAGAAGATTCTCAAGAATAAACAAACTAGGTGCAATCAAAGTTTCAACAACCGTTAGTCAATCAATTCAATCGAAAACTAATAACACTGCAATTATCTAGTTTCCCACCAATGGTACTCGTAGAACTTCTTGATCCCATAGAAGTCTTTAAACGAGCAATCATAAGAGATTTTACCTAATTAGGATACTTTCCTCTCCGAATAGACGGATCCACCAGAAACAACAAGAAATGAAGTTTACCTGACTCTTAGGATAGTTTTCTAGAAACGCAAACTTAGATATTTATAGACCAAGGATGTTTGGACATCAAGGAATTTCCAAAACCGAAAATATTCTCAAAATATGTAATGAATGACAAAATTCGGTTCTCATAATTCCAATAAATGCTTGTCCAATATTTCTGAAATCTCTCAATAGAAAATCTCCAATTAGTAAATGCACATTACTAATTTTTATTCTCTAGAGATATGTATTTAATTGCTGGTAATTAAAGCATATAAAACCAAAAACCTTAATTAAAAGATTCTCAATTTATTTCCGCACATGATCACCTTGAGTACTAAGGAATATCTTTGAACAATAAATGATAAGAGTCATTGTACGTGTTCAAAGTATGTTGACATTTTTCACTGCAAATCCTTATTTTATATTTACATGGATTTGCATTCTTGAATCGGTTATACCACACTTCCAAACAAGTTTAGAATTGGTTGACCTGTTTTCCAAGACTACTATGTGATTGATCAAATACCAAATCACATACATGGGTTCAATCAGTTCTACAAATCACTAGGATCGGTTATACCTAATTGTGGAATATACTTGTGATCTGTCACACCAGTCACTAGGATCGGTTACACCAGTTACAAAAATCGGTTATATATACACATGATATTACTTGTGATCGGTCACACCAGTTACCAGGAACGGTTACACCAATTACAAGGATCGGTTACATATACTCATGATCGGTCACACCTGAAAAAGTGGGGGTCTAACAACCTCACTCAACATTTCGCTTAGCAATCTGTATGGACTAACTCCAATATACTTTTAAGAGAATCAACTAGACAGTCAGACTCAATCTTAATAAAAAGTATATCAAAGAGTTATATCTCAATTTCTTGATTCAATCCCAACTCAAACAAATAGAAATCTGTGATTCTGATTGAATACAAGAGAAATAACTTGAACGGTACCAAAGACCAATGTTCAAGGATCAATCAATTTCAATCAACAACCAAAGGTTGGATTTACCAATTGATCGATACAACGCACAACCTGTGACATTTCAATTATATAACAAAATATAATGCGGAAAAGAAATAACACAGACACCAGAAATTTTGTTAACGAGGAAACCGCAAATGCAGAAAACCCCCGGGACCTAGTCCAGATTGAACACACACTGTATTAAGCCGCTACAGACACTAGACTACTATAAACTAACTTCGGTCTGGACTGTAGTTGAACCCCAATCAATCTCACACTGATCCAAGGTACAGTTGCGCTCCTTACGTCTCTGATCCCAGCAGGATACTACGCACTTGATTCACTTAATTGATCTTGTAACACCCCGAGTTCCCGACCAGGGTCAAACCCGTATGGAGGTCCGAACTCGAAGCGTTATGGGTCGGGAAGAGACTTATGCATAATTTTTTTTTTTTTTGCTAATTTACTTTTATACCAAACATAATTGAAACTTTTATACATGAATTGAAGCATATGAATACATTAAACATCGTTCAAAACATTTTTAACTAAACATTTAATTTACTTCAATTTACACTTCAAACAATACAAGAGAACAATGCAATCACTAATCTACTCATTATTAGCTTCCACTTCTAACTTCCATAAATCTGCAAGGAATGTCAATTGGGGTGAGATGACAGCTCAATAGAATGCATTCCCTTTCTCAAAATATATGAAAACATGACAATCAATCAAAGAGAATATGTACAACACGAGTATATGGCGCAACTTCAAGGATTTAAATATATGTATATTCATCAACTAAACTCACAATCCATCAATTCTCTTAAATACATGAGTATCCTCGGTTCGTACCCCGCCTATCCGTGTATCCTCGGCACGGGACCGCCAACCTCACTTGCACGAGTATCCTTGGGTCGTGCCCCACCTATCTGTGTATCCTCGTGCACCGCCATTCAAACAAATATATTCATTCATTTATAAATTCACACTACTGTTGCACGAGTATCCTTGGGTCGTGCCCCACCTATCCGTGTATCCTCGGTACGGGCACCGCCATTCAAACAAATATATTCATTCATTTATAAATTCACACTACCGTTGCACTTGGGTCGTGCTCCACCTATCCGTATATCCTCGGTACGGGCACCGCCATCCAAACAAGCATATAATACAATATACATTTTAATATTCCAAACCACTTCATCAACAAGTCATAAGTTCACAACCAAACTAACAATGAAATTCTTTCAACCATTTAAGCAAACACACTAACTGCGGAATTTTATTTTATAGGTTTCATAATTATAACTTGATTCGATCGTCTTCAAATTTTAAGTGAACATTTATGGCATATTTATCTATAACATATCCAAATTTCTCAGAAAACTAACGGTTGAAACAAAAGATAATTTTTTTACAAGGTCAACATAAAAATTGGGCAGATTACATGTTATTACCAAACAATTCATGATAAATTCATATCAACTTGAAATTGAGCAAACCCAAAGCACAATGAAAGATATCATATATTTCTACAACTTTTGTCAGGACTACAAATCATTCTAAAATCATTAAGATTTCCTAAACACACCAAAACAATAGCAAAGTGAAACTGTCCAGAAATTCAGAAACTATCACCCAAATTCAAACAAACATTCAACGGTGAATTTACGGTGGATTATTCTCAAATTTTAACCAATGATACCCAATTATGTTATATACCTAAAATCAAAGGATGATCATCAATCAGATTCATCGAATTATACAGATAAATTTAAGAACCCTAATAATATAAGATTAAACAAATTTAAAATCAAAGTATAACAAAGAAACACAAAGAGAAAAGGATTTAACATTCTACCTTTAATTAGCTACAATCTCCTTTAGATTATCCATAGTCTTCTTCTCTAAAAACTCTAGCTCCATCTCTTTTTCCTTCTCTCTAGCCTTTGGATTTCTAACATGTAAAGTTATTTCTCTTTATATTAATACACATAAATATAATTATTGTTTTTCTTAACTATTTTATTTGTCTTTTCATTTTCTCTAAATTTATTTATTTATTAAAATAAATTAGATGACTTTATTTCCACCCTAACTTGTAGCTCTTGAAGTTCAAACAACCCCAACTTTGTTAAGGCAAAAGAAACAACAACCTAAACAAAATGTTAGCTAACTCGGGCAAACCGAACCGAAACAGTAAATAAAAATACAGGGTATTACAGATCTCACCCACAACTAAGAGTTGCTACGACCCAAAGTCGGAGACTTTAATAAACAAATCTGTATCACACAGAAAAGTCTACAGGAATAGATAAATCTGTCTCCCACAGAAATACCTACGATTTTGTTCCGTCTTTTGATAAATCAAGGTGAACATGAACCAATCGATAACCTGGACTTATATTCCCGAAGAACAACCTAGAATTATCAATCACCTCACAATAATCTTAATCGACTATCGAAACAAGATATTACGGAATCACAAACGATGAGACGAAGATGTTTGTGACTTCTTTTCTATCTTGCCTATCGGAGAAATTAATCTCAAGCCAATCTTACGATTGTACTCAAATATGATAGAAACAGCAAGATCAGATCACGCAACTACAAAGAAAATAGTTAGGTCTGGCTTCACAATCCCAATGAAGTCTTCAAGTCGTTAACCTACAGGGTCTAAATAGAAACCTAAGGTGAAAGGAGAATCCACTCTAGCTTATACAACTAGTATCACACAGGAGGTGTGGGGATTAGGCTTCCCAGTTGCTAGAGTTCTCCTTTATATAGTCTCCAAATCAGGGTTTGCAATCTAAGTTACCTTGGTAACAAAGCATTCAATATTCATCGTTAGATGAAAACCTGATTAGATTCAAGCTAATATCTTTCAACAGTTAGATCGAACTTAGCTTGTCATACACAAATGAAATGCACGTTCATTTAGGTTTGTGTAACCGTACCTAAACGTGTACACCTAGTTGGTTCAATAGTAGTTAACCAATGGTTAGCCATATGAGCACTTTCATATCAACCTTATTCACCATAAATAGTTCAAATGACTCAAATGAACTAGTTAGAGAGTTTTTCAATTGCTTAGATCTCATAGAAGTATACAAGACACAATCGAAGCAAAAACAATTTTGATTCACTCGAATCGATTCATGAATATTATAACCATGGTTTGCAAATATGCATTCCTTAATTTATAAATGTCTTAGTTCACGAATAAACCGTTTTTAAAAAATAACCCACTTAAGTACGCATACGGGTACGCATACTTTAGTACCCGGACAGAGCTTGTTTTCAGTTCACAAACTCAAGCAGAAATTCACGGGATGTGAACTTCCGACAGTACGCGTACATGTATGCGGACTTAGCTCCGGTTATCCTAAACATCAAAGTACGCATACTTTGGTTCAAGGATTTTGGACTTACACAAGTATGAGTTCACATACAATGTTTATATCCATTCAAGGTTATATATTTTAAACTCTCATTTCAATCATTGAAACATTCTTAGAGGATGTTATATATACCGGTTATTCACACACTATTTTTTATCAAAGCGATATAATAAGAGATTGAAACAATAACATGACTTTCGTCACGAGTAAAGATGAACTTGGCCAAAGTGAAAGCTTACCAACACATATTTCGAGAAAAAGATAAGCGAGATAAACTCGGCTCGAAATAGCAAATGTGTATGATCGTAGTCTATATAGAAATACGACTTTTGTCTCAAGATAGGAGATAGAGTAGATAGACTTTTGAGTGATAGATAAGTTCAAATCTCCACATACCTTTTTGTCGATGAAGTTCCACCAGTTCCTTGAGTAGTTCTTCGTCTTTGTATGATGAACGCCGTGGAATCTAAAGCTCAACTACACTTTCTATCCTAGTCCGAGACTTAGCTATAAGTAGACTAGTAATCAAGACTTATAGTTTTGGCAACTAAACTTGAAAAACAAGCTTGAGATAGCAACGCTTGTGAGTTCGACCGAGCAGTGCTCTAACAATCTCCCCCTTTGTCAATTTTAGTGACAAAACTATCAATATATATGGAATACAAAATAAAACTTGGCAGCTTCTCATCCACATGCATGATCTCCTTGGTTCTTCAACATTACTCGAAAGCTTCGTCACTTCCAAGTACTCCAATGATTCCAAAGATATTCAATGCAGCATCACCGTTGGTGAAGATCCGTAGCCATAACAATGAGAAAACAAAAGCTCTCAATCATTGTTACACAATGTCATAGTATTATTACACAGCATCAAAGTTCAATTGTTTCACAACTTCGACAACAATACTATGGTGATATGTATCACTCCCCCTTAGTCAATACTCCATCTTACATGGAAACCACTCCCCCTTACATAATGATCCGAAAACCATATGTATTTGTAGTGTAAACTACACATTAATTCTCCCCCTTTTTGTCAATAAAATTGGCAAAGGTACGAAAACTAGTGGGATCCTAATGAAATTTCCATAGAGATATTTCATGACCAAAAGAAAGTACATACCAACTTTTTAGATGCAATCATATAGCCGAAACTAAATGCATTCATCAAGGAGTTTATAAAGATACAAGATAACCCCTATAATATTCCACAGCCGCACTCCCCACAAAGATTTGGCAATTAAGCACAAGTTCAATTAAGAACTCACCCCCATAAAATGTCATTCCCGGAAGAACAACAAGAGCGACCTTACTTTCACAAGAAAAGAAGGATTTCTTTGGACATTAACAAATTACATAAGAATATGAATTTGTATCCAAAAAACTCAATTAAATTAACCACAAGAAAATCCATGACTAATTTAATCGGAAATGCTCACATAAGAGAACTTACGGAGCCGCACAGTATTTAACATAAGAATATGGATCAGGGAATATCAATACCGCGGAATAAACAAAGATTCATTCATTCTTTACCATTTTCACAATGACATATAATAGACTTAGTCTTTGTAAACAAAAACTCATCCTATCTTTCATCAATATTTGCATAACGACATATGAAGGACTTAAATTTTGACCACGTATGGGACAATCACAGTTTACGGACGCAAACACACATATCCCATAACAAATTGCAATATATAAAACCATTAATATTAATACTGCAAAATCATCTTCCAAATCAACTTTAGAATTTAAATAAATAAATCTAAAAACATTGCAAGATGAAAATCGTTGGACATAGCTATGTGTAATCATAAAAACGGCTATTCCAAACCCTAGTTATCCTTCTTAAAAACATAAGAATAAATTCTCATAAGAAGTTTCCTAGACAAAAATAAGAAATCAACAAGCTAAAAAGAAAGACTCCTAAACCAACAAAACCGAACACGAACTTGACATCAAAAAGATTTTTCGGAATCCTCACGAGCCTTGAGGTCTTTGAGCCTATGATTGACAGCATCTACTACTTCTTCAGAGAAGATATCCTCATTGAGAAGATCTTTAACATGTGTCTTTATGAGACCAAGGTCAAAAGTAACCTTTTTCAACTCAGTTCTTAACACATCAAGACTCTTCAAAGTATCAACGAGCTGCAGTTTTGCTTCCTCAAAATATTTAAGAAAATCATGAACCACTTCAGGAGAAACCATATCCTCATTCTCAACATCCTGATGAGTATAGGCATAGTAACATGAGGCATTAGGATGATCATCTTCTACTAGGGTTCTTTTCTTCCTTCCCTTAAACTCGAAACCAATACCTTTATCAAGAAAACTTCTTGCAAAACTGCTAGAGCTAGAAGAAGACATTCTTGACAGACCACAAAACAACCCAGAGTATACGTACGTGACATAAGGGGTTTGGTATTTAAATAGTTTCTTGGGGAAGGTAACTTTTAGGGTTTCCAAAATTGATTCATGACAGTAACACGGGTACTCGTACGAATACAACTTGACCCAAAAAACAAAACAAAAACGCACACAAAAGGTCGTACATCTACATCACGATAGAATTTTCGCTACGTGAATATTTTCACAGACTTTTGGCTCAATAAATTCCATATTTTCATAGAGAAAAAATTTAGAGCACAAGAGTAGCAAGCAACTTAGTTGCAACAAAAAAAACTTCTTTAAGCCAAAGAGAAAAGCACAATGAAGAACATTTTCAGACAAAGCTAAAACTTATGCAAAGTTGTCTGCAGACAATAGTTTAGCTATAAACGATAAGAAAATAACTCAACTAAACAAAAGGCAATTTTGACAAAAGTATACCTGATTATTAATACAACTTATTCAACATGATTTTTATGAGTAAGTTCTCAACCCTTGTGATTAATTAGCACAAGAATGAGCTCTAAGCTCATTAAATGAACAAAGTTCATGGTTGAGTCTCTTTTTCCTTTCAAATCTAGGAAAGAATCTCTTTTGATGTGAGAAATTATCATAAAACTTACTGTCATCAAAGTATGAGACATAGTTTGAGTTCTTACCAGAAGAATTTTGACTAGAGGTAGTTGACATCCTGTTGACAATTTCTTTATAACCTTTAATAATCACTTTTAGGTTATTTCTCATATCATCATTTTTGCTCCCTTCTCCTGACATTCTGTTCACACCAAAAGTAACACTATCTCCCTTTTCGTCAGAAGATAACTTCTGATCTTTTCTTAGACGATTTTTGTTGGGTCGTCTGTTAAGCTTCTGAACATTTGAGGAACTCATCAAACTGACTTTCCTGATAGAATACACAGTGTGAGTACTGGAACCAATTGGTTTAGACATACGAATGTCAGTTACACCTTTGAGGATTAAGTCTAAGGTGTGTTGAAGTCGAACAAAGGAATTGTTATTCAACCTAGAGTTTCTCTTTTGCTTAACATACCCTTTTGAGTCACAAAAGAGACATACTTTCTGATCACGAGGGTGATTAGATAGTACAGACTTAACATCATCGTTTGGAGATTTCTTCCTTCCATGTGATGTGGAACATCCTTGATTAGAGGAGGCTATAGGCACATCTTTTTCAATAGGAAGGGATTCCGGTTTTACTTATGGAACTGGAACACTTTCAGTTGTGATAGAGGTAGATGGTATAGTAGACTTTTTGGAACATCCTTGAATCGAGAGTTTACTCAAGCGATGTTCGATTTCCAAAGCATCTTTTTTGAGGCTTTACTCAAGTAAGATACGTGAAAACTGAACTTAAGCTTTTTCTTTGCAAGGAGCTTCTTCTTTAGAGTTACAGTCTCTTACTATACCATTGACATTGTTTTTTAACCGATTAAATCGATCATCTTGGATTCTAACAAGATTTAGAATCAATTTACTCTCTTTAGCAGCTTCCCATTCGTCGGAGATAGACTCTCTTGAAGGGTAATCGGAATAACACATGTCAGTGTCAGTCTGTTTCGCTAGAACACTAGGTTCGTCTATATTTGAGATTGACAAATCTTTCTCTTTCATAGACATTGTTGAAACAGAACTTTTGTTTCTGGTGACGCGTTTATCAGAGATATTACTGCCGTTCATAGGGTTAGATCGCTACAAACACAGACTTATGAGGTCTTAAACGTGTTTGCCTGCTCTGATACCAATTGAAAAAGGGGGGGTCTAAAAACCTCACCCAATATTTCGCTTAGCAATCTGTATGGACTAACTCCAATATACTTTTAAGAGAATCAACTAGACAGTCAGACTCAATCTTAATAAAAAGTATATCAAAGAGTTATATCTCAATTTCTCGATTCAATCCCAACTCAAACAAACAGAAATCTGTGAGTCTGATTGAATATAAGAGAAATAACTTGAACGGTACCAAAGACCAATGTTCAAGGATCAATCAATTTCAATCAAAAACCAAAGGTTGAATTTACCAATTGATCGATACAATGAACAACCTGTGATATTTCAATTATATAACAAAATATAATGCAGAAAAGAAATAACACAGACACCAGAAGTTTTGTTAATGAGGAAACCGCAAATGCAGAAAACCCCCGGGACCTAGTCCAGATTGAACACACACTGTATTAAGCCGCTACAGGCACTAGCCTACTACAAACTAACTTCGGTCCGGACTGTAGTTGAACCCCAATCAATCTCACACTGATCCAAGGTAGAGTTGCTCTCCTTATGTCTCGATCCCAGCAGGATACTACGCACTTGATTCCCTTAGCTGATCTCACCCACAACTAAGAGTTGCTACGACCCAAAGTCGAAGACTTTGATAAACAAACCTGTATCACACAGAAATTCTACAGGAATAGATAAATCTGTCTCCCACATAAATACCTACGAGTTTTGCTCCGTCTTTTGATAAATCAAGGTGAACAGGAACCAATTGATAACCCGGACTTATATTCCCGAAGAACAGCCTAGAATTATCAATCACCTCACAATAATCTTAATCGACTAGCGAACCAAGATATTGCGGAATCACAAACGATGAGACGAAGATGTTTGTGACTTTTTTTCTATCTTGCCTATCGGAGAAATTAATCTCAAGCCAATCTTACGATTGTACATAAATACGATAGAAACAACAAGATCAGATCATGCAATTAAAGAGAAAATAGTTGGGTCTGGCTTCACAATCCCAATGAAGTCTTCAAGTCATTAACCTACAGGGTCTCGATAGAAACCTAAGGTTAAAGGAGAATAAACTCTAGCTTATACAACTAGTATCACACAGGAGGTGTGGGGATTAGGCTTCCCAGTTGCTAGAGTTCTCCTTTATATAGTCTCCAAATTAGGGTTTGCAATCTAAGTTACCTTGGTAACAAAGCATTCAATATTCACCGTTAGATGAAAACCTGATTAGATTCAAGCTAATATTTTTCAACCGTTAGATCGAACTTAGCTTGTCATACACAAATGAAATGCACGTTCATTTAGGTTTGTGTAACTGTACCTAAACGTGTACACCTAGTTGGTTTAATAGTAGTTAACCAATGGTTAGCCATATGAGCACTTTCATATTAACCTTATTCATCTTCACCATAACTAGTTCAAGTGACTCAAATGAATTAGTTAGAGAGTTGTTCAATTGCTTAGATCTCATAGAAGTATACAAGACACAATCGAAGCAAAAACGATTTTGATTCACTCGAATCGATTCATGAAAATTATAACCACGGTTTGCAAATATGCATTCCTTAATTTATAAATGTCTTAGTTCACGAATAAACCGTTTAAAAAAATAACCCACTTAAGTACGCATACGGGTACACATACTTAAGTACCCGGACAGAGTTTGTTTTCAGTTCACAAACTCCAGCATCAATTCACGGGATGTGAACTTCCGAAAGTACGCGTACAGGTATGCGGACTTAACTCCGGTTATCCTAAACAGCAAAGTACGCATACTTTGGTTCAAGGATTTTGGACTTACACAAGTATGAGTTCACATACAATGTTTATATCCATTCAAGGTTATATATTCTAAACTCTCATTTCAATCATTGAAACATTCTTAGAGGATGTTATATATACCGGTTATTCACACACTATTTTTCATCAAAGCGATTTTCAATAGATTGAAACAATAACATGACTTTCGTCACGAGTAAATATGAACTTTGCCAAAGTGAAAGCTTACCAACACATATTTCGAGAAAAAGATAAGCGAGATAAACTCGGCTCAAAATAGCAAATGTGTATGATCGCAATCTATATAGCAATACGACTTTTGTCTCAAGATAGGAGATAGAGTATATAGAATTTTGAGTGATAGATAAGTTCAAGTCTCCACATACCTTTTTGTCGATGAAGTTCCACCAGTTCCTTGAGTAGTTCTTCGTCTTTGTATGATGAACGCCGTGGAGTCTAGAGCTCAACTACACTTTCTATCCTAGTACGGGACTTAACTATAAGTAGACTAGTAATCAAGACTTATAGTTTTGGAAACTAAACTTGACAAACAAGCTTGAGATAGCAACGCTTGCGAGTTCGACCGAGCAGTGCTCTAACAACACCAATTACTAGGATCGGTCACACCAATTACAAGGATCGATCATACCATCAAATGGTGATTACTTAGGATCGGTTACACCAATTAATAAAAACCAGTCATACCAAATCATAAGTCAGGCATTTTGATTAGTTATACCAAGATACATAACCTAAGTTAAGATCGGTTTTACCATCTCACACATATATTGGTCATACAAAGATTTGGAATGAATATCCGGACCAATAAGCCTAATGATTTCCCTTTCGATTCACGAAACAAGTTCAATAATGTACTTCCTTTAAACAAATGTAGAACATTGTTTACGAGGATGAAATCTGCACCATAACCCATTCACATAATCATAACAATATATACAAGATTATGTCGATGTCATATCTACGAAGTTCAAAAGATAAGCGTTATACTTTGTAGTCTAATTCTCTAATATTATGATCATACAATTATGATCATGTCACATCACTAGAATATTATTCAATATGTACAGTATTTCAATATAGCCACGACTTGAAAAATACGTTAGGAATGAAACAGTTCAAGTCAATATTACTAACCTCAAGTGGAAGGATGATGTCATCGTTATAGTTCTTTACTTATTCACATTCTTCAGGTCTTCGGAGTAATACTTGTATGTCTCAACATTACTAGACTTTCTAGTCCAACCTAAACGAAGTTGACTTTAGTATTTAATCAAGCGACTCTAGATGAGTTTTGATACTAAAATATGACAACCAAACTTGACATACCAACGCTTGGTGAGTTCAACCGAGCTATGCTCTAACAATCTCCCCCATTGTCAATTTTAGTGACAAAACTCTTATTACATATAGAGATAAAAGAATTACAAAATAACTCATTCTTCATACGCTTGATTCCAAGTTTCAACAACACAATATCCTGCATATATTCAATCAATAAATGCCACTGTTGACATTTGAATAACAAAAGCTTTTACTCCCCCTAAAGGTAAGCTAAGTAAATATTCAATCCAAACATCTTTGTTATTCCCCTTTTTAGTAAAAATTACTACACAACAATATGATATGTTTTTCCACCTTAGTTAATGCTTTACTCTTTCGTTAGATATAACGTTTAAGCAAAATTGTCCTTTCCTAGTGATTAAAATCACTTGTTTACTCCATATATTTCTTCCCATTTTTGTCACAAAATGACAAAGGTTCGAGCAAATAAAGGACAAACCGAAAGGATCTTACAAACCTAAAAGACTTGTAAACAACCTATAAGAGTTGAGCACGAAGGTTTCACATACCATTTTAGAACCAATATTAAAACCGAAACTACAAAGTAATTTAGTTTCAATATGTTATCAAGGAAACAATTTCCTAAAGCAATTTTCCCTATAATCCAACAATTCGACTAAGATACTCAATTCCCTTGTTGGACCGATTGCGTATGCATAATCACTTGTTTCGATAAGGCCAAAACAAAGATCAGAATTAACTTTATTTTTCTCATCAGGCTCTAATTATATAGACAGTAACTTAGACCTTTCTCTTTAGACAAGACAAACACTAGGTTAGTTAACTAGTTTTATTGTCAAGGCATTCGATTAGACTTGAAAAACCGAATCCTCCAATTGATAAGTCTAACTAAGATCAGAATTAACTTAGTTTCTCTTATCCGGAATCGATTGGACTAAACAAATGATCCCGTATTTTGTTAAGCCACAAACAGTAGATACAAATCAAAATAAATTGACTTGCACAATTATTATCTTAACCGTGAGCAATTGAACAAATATAAACATTACAGTACCGCAATTGCACCGAATTTCGTTAAGCAAAAACACTTGATACCCAACAATAAAGAAGATACCAAACAAGTAAATTGACACATTTTTTCTTAACCGGAAACAATTGAATCACATAAACATCCATACACAACACAATGGAACATATCAATTGTACCGATTTTTTTAAGCAAAAACGAAATATATGCAATATAAACAGGCATTTCTTAAACAGGAAAACGATTAACTAAAAAAATTGTTACCTCAATTTCCGCAGCCACATCTCCCCAGAAAGATATATCATTAAGCGCAAGTTCAAATAAGAACTCTCTCCCAGTGTGTTGTCATCCTCTCGCAAGAACAAAAGAACAACAACAAAAGCATCCTTTATCAGAGAAAGGTTGAATCGGTTTTAACTAATGCGTGCCAATAGCAAAAGTTGAAAACCAAAACACATATGTTATGCTAAACACAACTCATGTAAACATAAATTGGTTCAACATATTGTGACTTTTCACATATGAGTTTCAATCTGAACACCTTATGACACTTTGATAAAGCCTACCAATATGGGCTAGATAAAAAAGCCACACAAATCATAAGGGTTTTGAGCCAATGTATGAGACTGAAACACAATGTTTTATCTCATAAACTCAAATGCAATACACCATAAATATTCAACATAAAATCAAGTATTTCAATTACCTCAATATTGTAGAGAATTAAGTTACAAAAACAACGCAAAAAGAATGAGGCCATTCCGAGTTCGGACGAAGAAATTATGGGCAAAACAGTTTTACACTCCTTCGTATGGACTAGGTAGGAACCGGTCATACCAAGTCACATGTATAGGTTGTGACCGATCCATGTGATTCGGTTGTGACGGATCCTAACACGAATTGATACACAAAACTGTTTTAGGCATAACTTTTGCATACGATGTCCGAATTCAATGATTTTTGGCTCGTTTTAACCGTATGAATAAGATCTACACATATACGACCTGTAGATACCAACACTATGAACTAAAAATTACCGTTTCTATCAAAAGCTCAAATATAGATAGAGAAGGTATGAGTATAGAAGAAAAAAATCTCCCTGAAGATGTTAATTAGTCATATAATTAACGAGAGGTCATGTGCTCAGTTTTCATGTGCTTTCTCACCTTTAATTAAAAATATTGAGCACAAAGGTGAAAATGCACATTCCAACACAACTAGGTTGTGTTGAGTTGAGCCTTGTCTTGTTCGTCATAAGTGTCTAAGACAGAATCATCATTCTTGACCTCTTGCTTGGTTTATTTTCTCTTATTCCATCTCTTGTATTTCTTCTTGTGATGAAGAGTGTCATTATCACAACATTCATTAGTACAAGAGACTTTAGACAAGATGTCTTTCCTTAGTCTTTCAAGAAAACTCTCAACATTTATCAATTGAGTGTCACTATTGTGATTAAATTTTGCTCCCTTCTTTGCTATGGAGGACTCTGGGAACCATTTATAGATGGGTTTCGCAGGAGTGGCTTTCTCCTTCATACCATTAATTAGGACCATTGACCTTTTAGATACTTTGCCAAACATCTTTTCTCCAATTTGGAACATCAGATCTTGTTTTCGCATTTACAAAGTCACCCCTCTTTCTATATTTAGGTGTTTTATGAGATGACCTTGTCGAGCGATAGGAAAAATTTGAACTATCATTATAATAATTTTTTTGCCTAAACTTAGGACAATAGGGATCTGAGTTCTTTCGGGGAGCAAACTTAGCCAATTCATTTGATACAAAAGAAGTGCATTTTTCATCTTACGAACTCTGCATCCCCATTGCAAGTGTCCTTTATTACCACAAAAATAAAAATGTTTAGTAACATAAGGATAATGAGTTTTAATGTTACCTTTTTGTGGATCCTCTTGCATTGGAGCTCGATGAGTTTTCTTCTTCTTCTTATCTTTGTTCAACATTGTTGCTTTCTTTACATTAGCAGAAGTGTTCTCTTTGATGGCTGCACTTGAAGAGTCTGGTTGAACATTATTCTTAGGCATCACAGGCTTTACTTCTTTACAAGAAATATGAGCATCTTTGACATTAGTGGAAGTCTCCGGTTTAGAAGAATCTGTAGCTTTAGCAAATTTTACCTCTTTGTTAATATTTGAAGCATCTATTCCCTTATAGCCCAATCCTCGTGTATCATGATGAATTCTACTTGCTTCTAATATTGAGGTTAAATTGTTTTAGCTTTCATTGGATTTTCTCCGTTCCAAATTTTCTTTTTCCAACGTCTTGATTTTATCAAGAGCACCAGCTAGCTCAGCCTCAAGGTGTTTTTCTCGTGAGAGATATTCACAATCTTTCTCTTCAAAACTCTTTTGTTGAGAGATAATCCTTGCTTCACATTCAACAAGGTTTTTTTCGACAAAAAGAGATCTCTCCGAAGATTCTCGCATTCGAGACTCTTTGAGTTTAGATCCTCTGTGTGATCTTTAAGAAGAGAGTCATTGAGGCGATAACCAATATAATATCATTCGAAAACCTTCTTCAGTTTCTTATTCTCAAGACAAAGAGAATTCATAACACCAAGAAATTGCGAAGTTCTCAGTTTTTTATTTTTCAAAGGATCCATTAGTTTAGAGTATTTTGAGATATCCTCCTCTACATCTCGTTCAAAATCTGAGTCATCATCATCAGAAATTTCATCCATCCTTTCCTGTAGACATATTTTCCAGTTGTCATCAGTTTCTACATCATTAACAAGATTAACTTCTCTAGTAGATTCTCCCGTGATGATTTCATGAACGTTTTTAGATATTTATTCATAGATTCCATCATCAAGTGTTAATTCAAAACTCTTGATATCTAGCTTTACATTAACTGAATCATTCTCAGGTTCAATGAAAACCATTTTTAGATTCCAGTCTTATAGGTTGGATCGCGCCAAAAACAAATTGTTAGATATTTTCGTGTTTGCCTGCTCTGATACCAATTGAAAAGACGAGGGTACCCAAATACATCACAATCTTTTTGTTTCAACCTATAAGTCCTCTACCGAATGTGATCGTTTATGGACAGAGTTGAGACAATACGACAATTCGGTTCACACTTCGTGTGATTGTCTATTGATACGAGATCGAGACAATACAACAACAAGATAACTTGTGTGATTGACTATGGATACAAGATCGAGACAATAATACAACAAAGTGTGTTACTTGATAATAGGTTCTGTAACACCCCGAGTTCTGGACCAGGGTCAAACCCATATGGAGATCCGAACTCGAAGCGTTACGGGTCAGAAAGAGACAAAAGTTCTATTTTTTTTTAATAATTATTTCACTAAGCTTGAGTAATTATTTTTATACACGAGTTTAATTAATTATATAAATCTACTAACAACATTTTCAACAAAATCTTAAACTCAATTTACACTTCAAACATATAAAATAGATACAACATAATCAACAAGATAGTTAACTTCTTAATTTCCACTTCCACATTCCATATCTGCAAAAAATGTCAATTGGGGTGAGTTGACGGCTCAATAGGCATACTTTCCCATCCTTTAAAAATATACAAACATCGCAATTAATTACACAAGAAATTCATTCAACGATTTTGTTTATAATTTCACAACACCCGAGTTATTTCTGAGTTATTAATCAATTCATTTTAGTTTATTCAATTCATTTTAGTTTATGAGTTCACGGTACGAATGCCCTTGGTTCGTACACCCACCTATCGTTTACCAGCACGGACAGCCGCCATCAATGGTCAGGAACAAAAGTTCCTACGAGGATCATACCCATTGCTCTCGGGGATCATCACCCGTTTCATTTTCGTTATCCGGCACGAACAACCGCCATTGATGGTCAGGAAACCAAGTTCCTACTGTGGATCATTACCCATTTAAATCTTGGGGATCATTGCCCGGCGTTAGCATGAAAGAAGTTTCATCTAACAGAAAAACATGAACTCTTCCTTTTAGTAATTATTTTTACAATTTAATTTATATAATATTCCCATTTCAATTTCATGGTCATGTACATTATCAAAAATAAATAAAAAATTACACAATTCAAAATACAATAAAAGAATAATAGATCATTTTCAACCAAAGAAGTCACAAATGGATATTAGTAGAAGATGAGTTAGTAAACCTACCTTAATTATTATTTATCATCATCTCATAGATCAAACTTCAATAAAACTCATAAATCATGCTTGGAGAACAACATATTTCTTCCGTCCGTAAACCACTCCAAAAATTGTTATCAAATGATCCATATAAGAAAATAGAAACTATGTATGAAGGAGTTTATTGCTCTAATGTATATAGGGAAACAAAGAAGAAGGAGGAGGAGGAGAGAAAGTTAGCTCTTTACTTATTCCTTCTAGCTAACCAACTATCTAAATCATAATTTGATATCATCATTTAATTAATGCTATTTAATTTAATTATAAATTATATATTAAAGTGAACATTTTTCTCTCAAACCTATATCCTACGTTTCAATTCCAAAATGCTATTATAAGTCCTACATTCAATACTCTTTATTACATGCATAATTTAATGCTAATAAGAAGAAGCTTCTAGTAAGCTTGAAAGACTTTTCAATTTTCATCACATATAAATTTATTAATATATTTAATTATTATTCATTAATTTCTCAAGTATTATCTCTATTAAATGTACAAAAAGAAGTTCATCAGGCTCCATGCATTTTCTTGACGGATATACTTCCACTAGATTACAAGTGCATGCACTAATATTAAAATAATAATAACTATTTTAATTGTCATTTATGTTTACTTAAAGTTTCTTAATTAATACAAATGAAACATTATATTTTCCTTCTTCTTACTAAAACAAGTCCAACTCCTTTCATTTATTAATTTTATAATAAATTCATTCCACACTATAATTAGTCATCATGTGCCTATGTAAATAGCAAATCAATTTTTTTTACTAGCATTCCACCACAATTCCTTCATTCTATCTTTTCAAGTCCCACAAATATATTATTATTCTAATGATAAATATATTCTAACTATTTAATACATTTTTATTCTATTAACAAAACATAAAAGTCTAACATTATTTTTAAATATCACAATAAAGATTTTATGGGCTAACTATTTGATTATAAATATGTGTATGCTGGGCTTTTATATATTTTATGTTAGATGGGCCACAATAGGAAACCTAAAATATGGATAAAAATTTACCGGGTATCACAGGTTCGGTAATAACCAAACTCTATAGGATCACTATCAAGTATTACAGAGTTAACGTAAAGTGCAATTTACTATAAGTATAATAAAACAATTATAATGCGGAAAAGTAAAGTAAATGGCACAACAAGATTTTGTTAACGAGGAAACCAAAATACAGAAAAACCATGGGACCTAGTCCAGTTTTGAATACTCTAAGAATTAAGCCGCTATACAAAATCTAATACCAACTTCGTATAGTTGAGACCAAGTAGACTACCCCTAGCTACTTAGTTCCCTCAGTATCCCTGCATCTTCGACTTCTAGAGTCACGCACGTGAATAACAAGTCCTTTGGATCATATTCCATTCAGCAAAGGAAGAATCTGTTTGGTAACCACTCTAATCAATCTTGCTACAAGATTTAGATGAGTCGTTGACAAAGGCTCTTATGTTTAATCTAATAAACACATTTGTCTAGTTAGATCAATCTAACTTTAACTACCGAAAGTATGGACTAACTCTGAAAAAGTGGGGGTACAACAACCTCACCCAATAATTCGCTTAGCAATCTGTATGGACTAACTCCAATATACTTTTAAGAGAATCAACTAGACAGTCAGACTCAATCTTAATAAAAAAGTATATCAAGGAGTTATATCTCAATTTCTCGATTCAATACTTACTCAAGCAAATAGAAATCTGTGAGTCTAATTGAATACAAGAGAAATTAACTTGAACGGTACCAAAGACCAATGTTCAAGTATCAATCAATTTCAATCAACAACCAAAGGTCGAATTTCCCAATTGATTGATTCAACGCACAACCTGTGATATTTCAATTATATAACAAAATATAATAAGGAAAAGAAATAACACAGACACCAGAAGTTTTGTTAACGAGGAAACCGCAAATGCAGAAAACCCCCGGGACCTAGTCCAGATTGAACACACATTGTATTAAGCTGCTACAGACACTAGCCTACTACAAACTAACTTCGGTCTGGACTGTAGTTGAACCCCAATCAATCTCACACTGATCCAAGGTACAATTGCGCTCCTTACGTCTCTGATCCCAGCAGGATACTACGCACTTGATTCCCTTAGCTGATTTTACCCACAACCAAGAGTTGCTACAACCCAAAGTCGAAGACTTTAATAAACAAATCTGTATCACACAGAAAAGTCTACAAGAATAGATAAATCTGTCTCCCACAGAAATACCTACAAGTTTTGTTCCGTCTTTTGATAAATCAAGGTGAACAGGAACCAATCGATAACCCGGACTTATATTCCCGAAGAACAGCCTAGAATTATCAATCACCTCACAATAATCTTAATCGACTAGCGAAACAAGATATTGTGGAATTACAAACAATGAGACGAAGATGTTTGTGACTACTTTTCTATCTTTCCTATCGAAGAAATTAATCTCGAGCAAATTTTACAATTGTACTCAATACGATAGAAACAACAAGATCAGATCACGCAACTACAGAGAAAATAGTTGGGTCTGGCTTCACAATCCCAATGAAGTCTTCAAGTCGTTAACCTACAGGGTCTCGGTAGAAACCTAAGGTTAAAGGAGAATCGACTCTAGCTTATACAACTAGTATCACATAGAAGGTGTGGGGATTAAATTTCCCAGTTGCTAGAGTTCTCCTTTATATAGTCTCCAAATCAGGGTTTGCAATCTAACTTACCTTGGTAACAAAGCATTCAATATTCATCGTTAGATGAAAACCTGATTATATTTAAGCTAATAGCTTTCAACCGTTATATCGAACTTAGCTTGTTATACACAAATGAAATATACGTCATTTAGGTTTGTGTAACCGTACCTAAACGTGTACAAGTCGTGAGTTCAACATTAGTTAACCAAATGGTTAGCCATATGAGCACTTTCATATCAACCATATTCATCTTCACCTTAACTAGTTCAAATGACTCAAAAGAACTAGTTAGAGAGTTGTTCGATTGCTTAGTTCTCATAGAAGTATACAAGACACAATCGAAGCAAAATCGGTTTTGATTTACTCGAATCGATTCATGAACTTTATAGCCACGGTTTGCAAATATGCATTCCTTAGTTTATATATATTTAAGTTCACGAATAAACCAATTTTAGAAAGTAACACACTTAAGTATGCGTACGGGTATGCGTACTTAAGTAACCGGATTTGAGTTTGTTTTGGTTTCCAAACTCAGCAGAAATTCACGGACGTGAACTTTCCGCCAGTATGCGTAACATACTTAGGTAACCGGATTGAGTTGGTTTTGATTTCCAAACTCAACATAAATTCACGGACGTGAACTTCCGCCAGTATGCGTACAAGTATGCATACTTACCCAGTTTCCATCAACCATTTAGTACACACACAAGTATGCATACATTTGGCTCCCGATTGTGAAATTATACACTAATGCGCGAACATATTATATGCTTATATCCAAGGATGGTTATATGTTCTGAACTCTCATTTCAATCATTGAAACATTCTTAGAGGATGTTAAATAGAGGTTACTCACACACTATTTTTCATCAAAGCAATTTTCAAGATATTGAAATAATCAACATGACTTTCGTCACTTGTAAAGATGAACTTGGCCAAAGCGAAAGCTTACCAACACATATTTCGAGAAATAGATATGCGAGATAAACTCGGCTCGAAATAACAAATGTATATAATGGAAGTCTATATAGCAATACGACTTTTTTTTTCCAAGATAGGAGATAGAGTAGATAGACTTTTTGAGTGATAGATAAGTTCAAGTCTCCACATACCTTTTAGTCGATGAAGTTCCACCAGTTCCTTGAGTAGTTCTTTGTCTTTGTATGATGAACGTCGTGGAGTCTAGAGCTCAACTACATTTTCTATCCTAGTCCGAGACTTAGCTATAAGTAGACTAGAAATCAAGACTTATAGTTTTGGCAACTAAACTTGAGAGAGCAACGCTTGCGAGTTCGAACGAGCAGTGCTCTAACAATCTCCCCCTTTGTCAATTTTAGTGACAAAACTATCAATACATATGGAATATAAAAAATAAACTTACTAGCTTCTCTTCCACATGCATGATCTCCTTGGTTCTTCAACATTACTCAAAATCTTAGTCACTTCCAAGTACTCCAATGATTCCAAAGGTTGTAAGTTCAGCATCATCGTTGTTGAAAATCCGTAGCTATAACAATGAGAAAACAAAAGATCTCGATCATTGTTACACAGTTTCATAATATTATTACACATCATCAAAGTTCAATTGTATCACAACTTCGACAACAATACTATGGTTATATGTATCACTCCCCCTTAGTCAATACTCCATCTCACATGGAAACCACTCCCCCTTACATAATGATCCGAAAACCATATGTATTTGTAGTGTGAACTACACATTAATTCTCCTCCATTTTGTCAATAAAATTGACAAACGTACGAAAACTAGTGGGATCCTAATGAAATTTCCATAGCGACATTTCATGACTAAAAGAAAGCACATATCAACTTTTTAGATGCAACCATATAGCCGAAACTAAATGTATTCATTAAGGAGTTTATAAAGATACAAGATTACTTCTATAATATTCCACAACCACACTCCCCATAAAGATTTGGCATTTAAGCACAAGTTCAATTAAGAACTCTCCCCAATATAATGTCATTCCCGAAAGAACAACAAGAGCGACCTTACTTTCACAAGAAAAGAAGGATTTATTTGGACAACAACAATTCATATAAGAATATGAATTTGTATCCAAAATACTCAATTGAATTAACCACAAGTGAACCTATGATTAATTCAACCAGAATACTCAACTAAACTAACCACAAGAGAACCCATGATTAATCTAATTGGAGAATGCTCAACATAAGAAAACTTACGGAGCCGCACAGTATATACATAAAATATGGACCAGGGAAGATCAATACTGCGGAATAGACAAAGATTCATTATATCCTTCATCACTATTTGCACAATGACATACAATAGACTTAATCTTTGTAAACAAAATCTCATCCTTTCTTCCATCAATATTTGCATAATGACATAAAAGGCTTAACTTTTGTTTTTGTCAAAAGTTCATTCATTCTTTTATCAATACTTGCATATCCACATACGAAGGACTTAACTTTTGACAACGTATGGGACAATCATAGTTTACGGACGCAAACACACATATCCCATAACAAATTGCAATATATAAAACTATAAAGTTTAATACTGCAAAAATCATCTTCCAAACAAACTTTAGAATTTAAACAAATAAATATAAAAACATTGAAGATGAAAATCGTTGGACATAGCTACGTGTAATCACAATAATGGCTATTCCAAACTCTAGTTATTCTTCTTAAAAACACAAGAATAAAATTCTCATAAGAAGTTTCCCTATACAAAATAAGATCAACAAGCTAAAAACAAAGACAGTCTCCCAAACCATCAAAACCGAACATGAACTGAAATCACATAGACGTTTCGGAATCCTCACGAGCCTTCAGGTCTTTGAGCTTGTGATTGACAGCATCCACTGCATCTTCAGAGAAGATATCCTCATTGAGAAGCTCTTTAACATGTGTCTTTATGAGACCAAGGTCAGACGTAACCTTTTTCAACTCAGTTCTCAACACATCAAGACTCTTCAAAGTATCAACGAGCTGCAGATTTGCTTCCTCAAAATATTTAAGAAAATCATGAACCACTTCAGCAGAAACCATATCCTCAATCTCAATATCCTGATGTGTATAGGCATAGTAACATGAGGCATTAGGATGATCATCTTCTACTAGGGTTCTTTTCTTCCTCCCTTTGGACTCAAAACCAATACCTTTATCAAGAAAACCTCTTGCAAAATCTCTAGAGTGTGAAGATGAAGACATTCTTGACATAACACAAAATAACCCAGAGTATGTGTACGAGACTCAAAGGTTTGGTATTTAAAAGGTTTCTTAGGGAAGGTAATTTTTAGGGTTTCCAAAAATTGATTCGTGACAGTAACACGGGTACTCGTACGAATTCAATTTGACCCAAAAAATAAAAACACAATTCGACAGAATTTTTTGCTATGTGAAAAATATCACTAGACTTATTGGCTCAATAAATTTTATATCTTCAGAGAGAAACAATTTAGAGCACAAGAGTAGCAATTTGACAAAGCAAAATTTCAAAATAAAAAAACTTCATCAAAACAAGGTGCAAACATGCTTATAAAATTATCCGGCTAGGAGCGATAATAAAATAGCCATAGAATCAAGTCACACTTTGCCATCAAGTATACCTGATCATATCTCACTCAACCAGGTTTTTTGTGAGTGAGGTTTCAACCTTGTGATCAATTAGCACAAGTATGAGCCTTGAGCTCATCAAATGAACGTTGTTTTCGGTTAAACCTTTTTCTCCTGGTTTTTGACGGAAAACCGTTATGATGCGAAAAGTTATCATAAAATTTACTATCATCAAAGTATGGTGCATAGTATGTATTCTTACCTGAAGAGTTTCGACAAGAGGGAATTGACAGCCTGTTAATAATCTCTTTATATTCTTTGATTATCCTTTTTAGATTGTCTTCCATCTCTCCATTTTTGTCTTCTTCTGGTACCTTTTTCACACCATGAACAACATTATCTCCTTTTTTGATTGAAGAAGACCCATTAGTTCTTCTTGAACGAATTGGTATGGGAAGAATGTTTTGCATTTGAACATTTGAGGAACACATCGAACTGACTTTCCTGGTAGGGTACACAGGGTGAGTACTGAAACCAATTGTTATAGACATACGAATATCAGTTACACCTTTGAGAATTAAATCTAAGGTGTGTTGAAGACGAACAATAGAATTGTCATTCAACCTCGTTTTCCTCTTTTGTTCAACATGTCCTTTTGAATCACAAAAGAGACACATTTTTTGATCACCTGAGTGATTAGACAGAACAGTCTTAATACCATCGTTGGGAGTTTTCTTCCTTCCATGTGATGTGGAACTTTCTTGATTAGAGGAGGCTGTAAGCACATCTTTTCCAAAAGGAAGGGATTCTGATTTTACTTCTAGAACTGGAACTCTTTCAGTTGTGACAGAAGTAGATGGTATATTGGACTTTTTGGAACATCCTTGAATCGAGAGTTTACTAAAGAGATGTTCAATTTCTAAAGCATCCTTTTTGAGGCTCGCCTCGAGTAAGATACGTGAAGACTGAACTTCGGTATTTTCTTTACAAGGAGCTTTTTCTTTAGAGTCACAGTCTCTTACTATACTGAGAAGAACATTGACATTGTTTTTCAACCGATTAAATCTATCAGCTTGGATTCTAACGAGATTTAGAACCAGTTTACTCTCTTCAGCTGATTCCCTTTTATTAACGGAGATAGACTCTTTTGAAGGGTAATCGGGATAACACATGTCAGTGTTTGTCTATCTCGTTAGAATACTAGGTTCATCTATATTTGAGATTGACGAATCTTTCTCTTTAATAGAATCAGTCAAAACAGACTTTTTGTTTATGATAACGCGTTTATCAGAGAGATTACTGCTGTCCATAGAGTCAGATCGCTACAAACATAGACTTATGAGGTCTTTAAACGTGTTTGCCTGCTTTGATACCAATTGAAAAAGTGGGGGTACAACAACCTCACCAAATAATTCGCTTTGCAATCTGTATGGACTAACTCCAATATACTTTTACGAGAATCAACTAGACAGTCAGAATCAATCTTAATAAAAAGTATATCAAGGAGTTATATCTCAATTTATCGATTAAATACTTACTCAAGCAAATAGAAATCTGCGAGTCTAATTGAATACAAGAGAAATTAACTTGAACGGTACCAAAGACCAATGTTCAAGTATCAATCAATTTCTATCAACAACCAGAGGTCGGATTTCCCAATTGATTGATTCAACGTACAACCTGTGATATTTCAATTATATAACAAAATATAATGCAGAAAAGAAATAACACAAACACCAAAAGTTTTGTTAACGAGGAAACCGCAAATGCAGAAAAACCCCGGGATCTAGTCCAGATTGAACACACACTGTATTAAGCCGTTATAGACACTAGCCTACTACAAACTAACTTCGGTCTGGACTGTAGTTGAACCCCAATCAATCTCACACTGATCCAAGGTACAGTTGCGCTCCTTACGTCTCTTATACCAGCAGGATACTACACACTTGATTCCCTTAGCTGGTCTCTCCCACAACTAAGAGTTGCTATGACCTAAAGTCGAAGACTTTAATAAACAAATCTGTATCACATAGAAAAGTCTACAAGAATAGATAAATCTGTCTCCCATAGAAATACCTACAAGTTTTGTTCCGTCTTTTGATAAATCAAGGTGAACATGAACCAATCGATAACCCAGACTTATATTCCCGAAGAACAGCCTAGAATTATCAATCACCTCACAATAATCTTAATCGACTAGCGAAACAAGATATTGTGGAATCACAAACGATGAGACAAAGATGTTTGTGACTACTTTTCTATCTTTCCTATCGAAGAAATTAATCTCGAGCAAATTTTACAATTGTACTCAATACGATAGAAACAACAAGATCTGTTCACGCAACTACAGAGAAAATAGTTGGGTCTGGCTTCATAATCCCAATGAAGTCTTCAAGTCGTTAATCTACAGGGTCTCGGTAGAAACCTAAGGTTAAAGGAGAATCGACTCTAGCTTATACAACTAGTATCACGCAGGAGGTGTGGGGATTAACTTTCCCAGTTGCTAGAATTCTCCTTTATATAGTCTCCAAATCAGGGTTTGCAATCTAAGTTACCTTGGTAACAAAGCATTCAATATTCACCGTTAGATGAAAACCTGATTAGATTCAAGCTAATATCTTTCAACCGTTAGATCGAACTTAGCTTGTTATACACAAATGAAATATATGTCATTTAGGCTTGTGTAACCGTACCTATACGTGTACAAGTCGTTGGCTCAACAGTAGTTAACCAAATGGTTAGCCATATGAGCACTTTCATATCAACCATATTCATCTTCACCTTAACTAGTTCAAATGACTCAAAAGAACTAGTTAGAGAGTTGTTCAATTGCTTAGATCTCATAGAAGTATACAAGACACAATCGAAGCAAAATCGGTTTTGATTCACTCGAATCGATTCATGAACTTTATAGCCACGGTTTGCAAATATGCATTCCTTAGTTTATATACATTTAAGTTCACGAATAAACCAATTTTAGAAAGTAACACACTTAAGTATGCGTACGGGTATGCGTACTTAAGTAACCGGATTTGAGTTTGTATTGGTTTCCAAACTCAGCAGAAATTCACGGACGTTAACTTTCCGCCAGTATGCGTAACATACTTAGGTAACCGTATTGAGTTGGTTTTGATTTCCAAACTCGGCAGAAATTCACGGACGTGAACTTCCGCCAGTATGCGTACGGGTATGCATACTTACCCAGTCTCAATCAACCATTTAGTACACACACAAGTATGCATACATTTGGTTCCCGGTTTTGGACTTATACACTAATTCGCGAACACATTATATGCTTATATTCAAGGATGGTTACATGTTCTAAACTCTCATTTCAATCATTGAAACATTCTTAGAGGATGTTAAATAGAGGTTACTCCCACACTTTTTTTCATCAAAGAAATTTTCAAGATATTGAAATAATCAACATGACTTTCGTCACTTGTAAAGATGAACTTGGCCAAAGTGAAAGCTTACCAACACATATTTCGAGAAATAGATAGGCGAGATAAACTCGGCTCGAAATAACAAATGTGTATAATCGAAGTCTATATAGCAATACGACTTTAGTCTCAAGATAGGAGATAAAGTAGATAGACTTTTTGAGTGATAGATAAGTTCAAGTCTCCACATACCTTTTAGTCGATGAAGTTCAACCAGTTCCTTGAGTAGTTCTTTGTCTTTGTATGATGAACGCCGTGGAGTCTAGAGCTCAACTATACTTTCTATCCTAGTCCGAGACTTAGGTATAAAGTAGACTACAAATCAAGATTTATAGTTTTGGCAACTAAACTTGACAACAAGCTTGATATAACAACGCTTGCGAGTTCGACCGAGCAGTGCTCTAACACACACAATCAATATAAATCTCAAAGAGAAATATAGAGAATGCCGATCCCACGCAACTAATCAATCAGATCTATCAAAGATAAACTGATTCTAGTTGGATCCCAGCAGATCAAGGTTTGTGCACACAATTCACAAGATATGAAAACTAATAAGAAATCTTTTTCGTCTTCAAATCTTTTTTAATCTTCAATAACCTGCACAACACCACTTGAATCACTTGTGATCAATCACGCACAGAACAGAGTCTGTTAACAATGGATTATCACAAGATGTCTTTAAATCTAAGGGGGAGTGGTTTTCATTATGAGATGGAAGTATTGACTAAGGGGGAGTGATACATATCACCATAGTATTGTTTCAAAGTTGTGATGCAATTGTGTACTTTGATTCTATATAATAATACTATGACACTGTATAACAATGTTTGAGAACTTTCGTTTTCATATTGTTATTTGCTACGGATCTTCAACAACAATGATGTTGAGTTGAACACATTCAGAATCGATAGAGAACTTGAAGTAACGAAGAATTCAAGGAAGTGGAAGAGCCAAGAAAGTCAAGCATGATGGATCAGAAGCTACAAAGTTTATTTATTTTGTAATCCAAATGTATTGATAGTTTTGTCACTAAAATTGACAAAGGGGGAGATTGTTAGAGCACTGCTTGGTCGAACTCGCAAGCGTTGCTATCTCAAGCTTGTTTGTCAAGCTTAGTTGATCAAAACTATATACTTGATCTCTAGTCTACTTATAGATATGTCTCGGATTAGGATAAAAAAGTGTGTAGTTGAGCTTTAGACTTCACGACGTTCACCAATTGAAGAAGAAGATCTACTGAAGAGCTTGGAGGAACTTCATCAACAAAAGGTATATGGAGACTAAAACTTATCTATTACTCAGAAGTCTATTATATTCTATCTTCTAATGAGACTAAGTCATATAGCTATATAGACTTTTACATTATACACAACTGAGATTTCGAGCCGAGTTTATCTCGTTTATATATTTCTCGAAATACTTGTTAGAAGCTTTTAGCTTTAGCTAAAGTTCATCATCTACTTGACGAGTTTAGTTAGATACAATTTATTTGTTGGAAACTAAATATTAAGTCAAGATGATTATGTGAAAATAACCCTGAACATCTTACATGATTTGTGTGAGACAATCATTTGATGTGAACTTGGGAAGTTTCGTATTGATTGACTAATCACTTGAAAATTACTTGAAGCTAGTGGTATGTGTAAGATTACCATTGTTGTCTTCTAAGGATGTTTCAATGATTAAATGAGTGTTTAAAACGACTACCAATGCCAAGATATAACACAGTATGTATACTTTGTATGTGCACTGTGAAGTTCTAGTTCAGGTCCGGAACTCTTGTTTGCAAACTATGTTTGCGAATGGATTTACCTATGAAAAGGTTCGAAGTTGTTGTTCGCGTACTCTGTTTGCGAACGGCTAGAAAAGGCTAAGTCCGGAACTGTTGTTCGCGTACTCTGTTTGCGAATGGCATGACAAGGCCAAAGTCCGGAACTGTTGTTCGCATATTCTGTTTGCGAACACAGTGGTAAGGTTCTAAAATCGGTAAGTATGAAATACATACTCATGAACTCAGGTTCGTTTGCTAACTCAGTTTGCGAACTAAAGTCCCTGGAACTTTAATGGAATAAGGTATGTGAACTTGTTTTACAAACTGTGGCATTATGTTCATGAATTGGTTCTTGTATAAGTACATTTTACAATTACAAACCAAACCGATTTTGTTTCAAATGGTTCATATATATTTCTATGAGATAGTGAACATTTGAACAACTCTATTGAAACACATTTAGATTCATTTGATTATCTATCATGATTGATTGATCATCATATTTGATTTAGATGTATTAGATGAATGTGGCTAAGTTATAAGTGTTCATGTGTCTAACTTCAGTTAACTATTATTGAGCCAACAAGGTATACACGTTTGGGTGCAGTTCATCCATATCTAAATATAGGTATATTTCATTTATATGTATCAAGCTAATACCATCTGACGGTAGAGATTGATTGCTTAGTTTCTAAGCAGACTTAACTTAAATCTTAAATCAGGAGTCATCTAACGGTGAATATCAATTGCCTTGTTACTAAGCTATATTAGCT
Organism: Papaver atlanticum; assembly: GCA_023531105.1. Taxonomy (NCBI): domain Eukaryota; kingdom Viridiplantae; phylum Streptophyta; class Magnoliopsida; order Ranunculales; family Papaveraceae; genus Papaver; species Papaver atlanticum. The sequence goes on along the minus strand of JAJJMB010017545.1, from coordinate 1,019,266 downwards.
ATGATTGTAAGCAACCCTGATTTGAAAGACTACATAAGGGAGAACTTTAGCATCTTCGAAACCTAATCCCGACACTCTCGTGTGTCCTAGTTGCAAACTAGAATCGACTCTCCTTTAACCTAGGTTTTCCAAAACAATTATTAGGTTAACGACTTGAAGACTTCATTTGGTATTCGTGAAGCCAGATCCAACTATTTTATCTGTAGTTGTTGTTAGTACCTAAAAATTACTTCCAGGTAAAACAAATGCACCGCTATGGTACTTTCTATTTAGGTTCAAAAATCAAAATTGAACAGGACAAGCCTAAACCACGATAGCAGCCGTTGCGTCCTGCTTCGGTCACGATGGAGAGGAAGATGGGTTGATCTTAGGGGAGGGAAGTAGAAAATTTTAAGAAACTGGCAATGGTATTGAATTGTGTGTGTGTTAGGTATTGAAAACTAAGGATGACAGAGATTTTTGATTATAAAGCTTGTTCTGTCTTCTGAATAGGCTAAGTGGCCTATTTATATTAGTTTAGAATACGAAATACCAATCTCGTGAGTAGTGGAGGTAGTGAGGTTATGGAGAGATGGAGAATATGAGGATGATGAGTATCATGTGAGATAAACTAGGGAAGTTTATAGAACTCCGTTTCTCACGAATCCATAATCTTTCCAACCGTTTGCAACCGTCACCACTACTCTAACTTTTCACATGGGGTGTTGCCACGCCGCAAGTTGCTGTAGACCACCATACCAATACCCCATGAAGAATCCCACCATGTGATGTATTTTGATGAATCGTAGATCTCATCATACTTGGGCTAAATCGTAGCCATTGATATGCCATATGTCTTATGAACGTGTTAAACAACTTAACCAAAGCCATTCATGGGATTAGGGCGCAACCGTGCCTTGTTGTGGCATAAGCTGTTATGGCCGAAAATAGTGCACATAGTCTTGCCATGGACTTGGCCTCAGATATGATGGCCAAGAATGGCGCGGCATAGTGCCATAGCCTTGGCCTAAGCTGTGATGGCCGAGAATGATGCATGGCCTTGGCTTAAGCTTAAAGGCCGGTAGCGACGCGCATCTAGGTTCCATGGCCTTGGCCTAAGCTTCCAAGGCCGGTAACAACGCGCGGCTAGGTGCCACGACCTTGGCCTAAGCTGCCAAGGATGAGAATGACGCACGGCTAGGTGCCATGGCCTTGGCCTAAGCTGCCAAGGCCGAGAATGACGCACGACTAGGTGCCACGGCCTTGGCCTAAGCTTCTAAGGCCGTGAATGTCGCGCGGGATGGTGTTATGGCCTTGGCCTAAGCTGCCAAGACCGTGAATAGCGCGTGTGTTGATGGGGAAAAATGATTTGCTGGTTTTTGGGAAAGTGAAGAGATGACCGTGTGGACAAGACTCCTCAATCGAGCGAACTACTTAACCTCAAAAAGATGCACTGCACGGGAGTGCTTTGAGTTCGAGAGATCAATCTGTAGGACTCCGGCCTAAACCAAGTTAATTTCCGTTCCAGAGTCAATTCGGTCACAAAGACAGAGATGGTTGATCTGTAGGAGGGAAGCTGAGAATTGTGGAATCAATGATGATCAAGGATTGTGGATGTGTTGAAGGTTTCTGCAAGTTTGTGTAAATAAGTTTCGAATGATTGAGAGAGTGTTGCCCACACGATGATTCTTGGTTAGACGATGGATTTTCTGTTCAATATCTCGTGGATTTTCTGTGTCTTCCTCAATCATGGATTCAACAACTTATTTATATTGTCAGAATAGTGAACACATTGATCCCAGTAAGTGTGACGGTTTCTTGAGTGAAAGAGTGGGAAAGTGGGAATTCATGGTGAAACCAGTTCCAGGTCGTATGGAGACTTGGTTAACCGTCCACCCACTACTTTGCTAACTCCTTCAACCGTTTACACGACTTACTCAAATTTCTCATCGTGGATGAACACACGTGCCGTAGGCCGCCAGACCAAAACCCTAAGTAATATCCTCCCATGTGACGTGATTGATGTCTCACGAATGTGAAGTCTGCAAAGCAGCCGTGTATTTGATCAGTCAGTCGTTGACTTGATTAGACAGTGAGTTTAAGTTTTGTTGAATTGAGCATGAGTGACGAATGCTCAGTGATTCATGGATCGAACATGTCAGATGTATAGTTCTTGTGTTGATATTGCTCGTCTGAGAAAATATTGTAAATTCGATGAATTGTTGAATATTGAGTTAGATCAATATTCGAGCAACTGAGCAAGTATTGCTCAATTCGATAAATTACTGAATATTGATAGTTAGATCAATATTCGAGCAACTAAACAAGTATTGCTCAATTCGATAAATTACTTAATATTGATAGTTGGATCAATATTCGAGCAACTGAGCAAGTATTGCTCGATGAATTATTGGTAGCGTGACCCAATAAAATATTAATTAAAATATTGGTATCCTACCAAATATTATATAATTAATCTGGATGTTGATTACTAGATCAACATAAAATTATTAGTGTTTGAACTTGCTCAGAATCACGATTTGCAGAGCATTTGTTCGAAAACCCTAATTTTGATCAATTGTTTATCAATTGATGATTTATTGAAAATAGGCCAAGAAGTGACCAGCTACATGGGATGATGGACGACCATGTAGCGCCCAAGTGTTCGAGTGAGCTGCACCAAAGGCCTTCGTTGACTGGTTGGTGAAAGGATGATTAAATGCGGGTTTAATCACTTATTAGAATAGTGCTCGTCTGAGCGTTAGGTGATAAAACCTAATTATGGAGAAGTGAGGGACCGGCCAAGGGAGCATAGAACCGGCCCTTGGTGATGTGGGACCAGCTGACAGTCGATTGAGCAAATTCCAAGTTGGTTGGAAAGAGTTTGGACCCAATATGAGCAGTTGAGCAAATTAGGTTAGAATTGTAAAGATGTGTGGGACCAGCTCCTTGCAAGCCTTAGGGCCGGCCTTGGTCGGTCAAGGAAGCATGCTCGTGTCACCATAATGTCCGTGTCTCAGTCCTGAGAGTTTTGGTATTTTCTGATGTGCGTTTGAGCAATATTTTGGATTTTCAGAAGAGTTTCATCTTGACTGAAATTCTTGATTTTTGCTTGAATGAGCAAGTAGAACTTTGCTCGTTTGATCAAAATTTTGAGAATATTAAAATAATAATATTTTTCGTGAGTAGCCTAGTCGGTGGATCGTTTGATTTTTGGTTTTTTCATGGTTTGAGCAATATTTGAGAAAATATGAAGAAACCATGATTTTTGCTCAAACGGAGGAGTTTCATGAGATGAGAGAAATAATAATTATGAAAATAAGGGATTGCAAGGTGTGGGTAACCCGGTCCCGCGACACCTTTCCCTATTTTTTATTATTTTTCATGAAACCGTGAAAATATGGAGAAACCGTGAGTTTTGCTCAAACAAGGAAAGTTGCTCGAATGAAGGAGTCTTCATGAATTCATGAAAATAATAAAATAAGAAAAATAAAGGGAAGAGGCGTGGGGGATCGGCTGGACTGTGGGCCCGGTCCCTAGGCGCCTCTTTTATATTTTTTATTATTATTTTCTCTCTCCTATTTTGTGTAGGATTCCTCGTTTGTCCATACTCTCAAATGCTCGTTCGTGCATCATTGTGGAGTACACTTGCACCATTTTATTGGGGTTTTCTCGGTGATAGTCCAGATGCCCGATTGTTGAGTAATTATTACTAATTCATGAAATTCAGCGGAGAATGATTCATGAAACGGAGTAATAAAAACGAATTGAGTATCTATTACTAATCCATGAATCCAGTCGGAGGATTCAGGGAACGGAGTAATGAGATAAAATGGTTATCCATTACTAATTCATGGAATCAGCCGGGGATAGCCATGGAACTGAGTAATGAGAAGAAATAGATTATTTTCTAGGAATTCAGTCGGTGAATGTCACAGTAGAATTAATCTATTGTAGAATCGAGATATGAGATAGTTGAAGAATCATACTCGTTCTGAAGAGTGCATAGTCAGGAAACAACATGCAGCATTGGTGTCCTGAAGGCGTTTAGCCCTCCAGCAAACAATTATGTCCAGTGAGCCGCCTGAATCTATACACGGTTTCTCTACAAAGTCAGGGAACAACGAGTATCGGCGACGTCCTGAAGGCGTTAAGCTCTCCGACAAACAATTATGTCCAGAGAACCGCCCAATCATTCTTCTTTGTAGAGGGGGATCTCTCTATGTAGTCAGGAAACAACGAGTATCGCCGACGTCCTGAAGGCGTTAAGCCCTCCGATAAACAATTATGTCCAGAGGACCGCCCAATTCTATTATTCTGCATAGAGGGCACGACGAACGCTCAGCTAGTGGGAGGCCTTTCGAGAAACATATTCATCATGGCTCTGAGAGGAACTCGATCAGAGATCGTGAAACGGTTCACGGATCGCAAAATATGAATCGTCACATGCGCTCCTGAAGCCGGGTCAGAAACATGCAGTATCATGATTTTACGATTTTGACCTTTGTCGAAAATCCACCATCAACAGCGTGGCATGGTGCCATGGCCTTGGCCTAAGCTGCCAAGGCCATGAATAGCGCGTGGCATGGTGCCACGGCTTATGACGTAGCGCAATGACGGATAAGTCACATGCCATGTTTTTCCAAATTATGTTATGGACTTAGTCAATTGTTTTTGAGATGATTTCTTCCAAGCTATTATCCTATTTTTCTTAGCCAAAGTACTGTAATCCACAATGGCTCTTCCATGGCCTTAGCCATAGCTGGCTAAGGTACTTTATGATATATGCAGTGTATGCCCGGGGCTTAGCCATGCCTAGCTAATATGCCGCGATGCTTATGATGTGATCATCATATAGCTGCAATCTAGGGTTTGAGTTTAAGGCAATATGCCAGGTTTAGATTTGGAAACATAATGCCATTTTAATACAAACTTCGAATACAATAGTGCATCTATAGTATGTTCAAGGAGATCAGCCGTGGGAGTTTTGCGATTTGAGGCGATACTGATATGACTATGTATTAAGCATAATATTCTTAATAACTCATTAATTCAAGAATGACGTCTAATCCTATTTTGAATATGAATAATGCCATGTTTATGACATAAAAGACATGTATATTGGCGTACATGAAATAACAAGGTTTCTGCTGGGGAAAGCCCTGAAATTTGGCATACGTATCCACTTTCAAAATAGCTTTAAGACTGTTGTGCCCGTCAGCTGAATATACAGTTTATTGATTCTCTTGCGGAATACAAATTATATTTATGCAGATTCAATAATCCTGATACCGGGCCAGGGATTATTTATACGACGAGATCATGGCTAATTTACTACAAATGCCCTTGTCAAAAACTCACCATCAACATTAGTCCCCTGGTTAGCACGGAACATTGTCTTGTTTTGTGGTAAACATCAAATGGTGATTAGCTAGAAATAAAATACCTTGAGAATATTTGCGAATCACTTATCTTTATCCACGGCCGTGTAGTAAGCATCAGATGGTGATTAGCTAGAAATAAACTCACCATCTGCAGGTGCTTAGTTGGTTGGTGGGCCCATTTCTCCTCTCACGGTTACTTGTTAACGGTCGGTCCCGCAGATCCATCTTTCCCGCGAAGAAAACTTCACGTGTTTAAATTTTAGGGTTTCACCTCCCTTTACTTCTTTAAATAGATAGGCTACGCTCGTATCTATTTACTCTCTTTCTCCTGTGAAGTTTGAAGCATCATCTTTCTGTTGTGCGACATGTCTGATGCTCACAGTACTTCAAATCGAGATAATCTTTCTGTAGAACGCGTTACTTGGATCGCAAGCCCAATAAGTTTCTTTGTTTCACCTTAATAATTGTTTTGATCGTGATGATTTACTGATCACACCTTTTCTTCCTTTCTAGGTTTCTCGAGTTAAAAAAGTATTGAAGAGGCGCGTGAAAATCAAGAGTATCAAGGCCATGGTAAGCCATCTTAGCTTTTGATGGCGTGCTCCACTGACTTTTCTTTCAACTTGCTCATACATATATGTATATCCTCACTAGGAGATTAAAATCGGCCGCATTGAACTCGAGGAGGATGGCTCTCCAAAAACCCCATCCACATCGTGACTCTTTCCTTGCTGACAAGTCAAGTTTCCCTTATGACTATCCCGCTGCTGGATTAATGTTTGAAATAGATATGGAGTATATTTCTAGGAGATACGTAGAAGTTGAAGGGTTTGTCGTCCCTAAGGTCCATGCTGACCTTTATGAGAAAATATGGATGAAGTATGGGCACACTACAACATTAGTGAAAAGTTATTCGCCAATACTAGTGTCTGCATTTACTGGGCTCATGCCGGTCATTGCTGAGATGAGCAGCGCATCCTTATATGATATTACAAATCCAATGATTCAGGAGTGGGAAGAGATGCTGGTCACTTGCGAAGGTCTCCATTTTAACATCAATTGGCTGCGCCAACGTCTGGAGAGAATCAAAAAGGACTTCTTGGAGGCATGCATGGGTATGGCTTCCCTTTCTTGCGCTGCTTTAGCTGAGAAACAAGCTTTGAAGGAAGAATCAGCTGAAATTGATAAAATAGCTAAGGCTTTGCAAGCACGTTCTGCGAGGCGTGATGAGAGGCTGGCAAGGGTGTATGACCGTGATTACCCTTTACTCAAGGATTTGTTTTGAATAGCAATATGTGGCTATCTTTTTTCTTCTTTTGTCTTGTCTATTTTTTCTGAATAAGAGATATTCTGGGTTTTGAATTTAAGGATTTATTTCTATGGTTTGAACCCGGAGTTTTAATATAATGTACCTTAAGCGCAATATGCCTTGAGCCATTTCCCGTTGATAATTGTTTCTTCAACTTTTCCATTCATGTTGACAATTTTGTAGTATCCGCTTGCCATGGCTTTAGAAATCACGTAAGGTCTTTCCCATGTCGGAGCAAACTTTGATGCTGACATATATTTTGATGTTTTAAGGACCAGGTCTCCTACTTGAAATACCCGTGATTTCACAGCTTTGTCATAAGCCATGGAGATCATTTGCCGGTAAGTTTCTGCATATTTCTCCGCCTTGGTCCGTCGGGACTCAAGAACATCCAGATTTGCTATTCGTGAGTTTGGTATCTCGGATTCATCTGAATGGACCCCGCTTGCTGTTATGATCCTGGCTGATAGAATCTTGATCTCTGCAGGCAAGATGGCATCGGCTCCATATACAAGAGAATATGGTGAAGTCCCAGTAGAGATCCGTGGCGATGTTCTGTATGCTCATAATGCCATGGGTAATTGTTCGTGCCACGTCCGTGGGTAATCATAAACAGTATGGCTCAGGATCCTGATTAGGGTTTTATTGGTACTTTCGGCTTGTCAATTACCTTGAGGATAGTATGGCGTGGAGAATATCTGTTTGGTGCCATATTCTTCCAGTAGCTCTCGAACATGTTTATTTGCAAAAGGGGTGCCATTATCCGTAACAATGTGTTTCGGTATTCCAAATCTACATATGATGTACTCTTTAATGAAAGCAGCTATAGTTACTCCTGTGGTGCTCCTTAAAGGTATGGCTTCGACCCACTTTGAGAAGAATTCTGTGGCGGTAATTATATACTCATGTTGCTTCGACGACGATGGATTAATTTTGCCGATGATATCCATTCCCAACTGTAAAAGGGCCACGGGCAGCTTACTGGGTGAATAGGGAAGCAATGGGTGTGAATAAGATTACCGTGAATCTGACATGGGTGACACTTTTGAACAAATGCAGCAGCATCATCTTCCATTTTTGGCCAATAATATTTCTCATGTACTTGAAGGAACAACTTTCTATTGCCTTGATGCTCGCCGTTATGCATCTCTTTCATTACAGCTTGAATTTCATCTTTCGCCAAACATCGTAATAAATTCCCACCAAAACTTTTCCGGTACAATACTCCTTCATGAAGAATAAACCTTTTAGATTTGCAAAGAAAACGCGCCGCATCTCGTTTTTCCAGAGGGAGAAAGTTGTCTATGAGGTATCTAACATACGGGTCTCACCAGTCCCCAGTGGAATGCACAATCAGAACTTCTATCTGTTTTGGTGGAACTTGACAGTCTGCGCAGGCTTCTTGCAATAATCGAGATTGTGTTTCCATGGTGGGCCAATAATATCCAAGACGTTGGAGACGTCTGTAGAGTGTCACGACCAAAGTGTTCCCACATGTTTCTTTGTGTACTTGGTTAAGTCGTTCTCGTGCTTCACCATCGCTTATGCATCTTGATAGGGATCCATCTGAATTTCTGTGATATAATACTCCATAGTAAGAAGAAATTCCTTAGATCTTTGGGACTAACCTTTCCTTGACTGTGTGAACTGTTAAGTTCCTGAATGATGGGTGTCCTCCAGTCACTGGTTTGTTCCGCGAGCAATTCGTCTTTCCAGATTGAAGGCTTCATATGTATCCGTATGGTGAGAGTTGTATTTGATCCTTCGAATTGTAATTTCGAAGCAAGGGTTGTTAAACAATCGGCATGCCTATTGTTGGTACGCCCCGTATGATCGTTGCCTTAGCAAAATGGGTTAGGAGTTTCTGAGCCTCGGCCCTGTAAGGAGCCAGAGTTGTTTCTTTTAAAGAATATACCCCATTCATTTGGTTTATCAGTAATTTAGAATCTCCCCTTATTTCAAGACGCGTAGCTCCGGCTTGTTTCACCATTGATAGTCCCAACAGAAATGCTTCGTATTCGGCCGAGTTGTTAGTATATTCATATTCAAGCTTAAATGAATGTGAGGACACCTCACCGGTTAGAGAAACCAGTACGACGCCCGCGCCTCCGGTATTTGTGCTAGGCATAGCAGAGCCATCGAAGTATAATAACCAAGCTTCCTCCCCAATAAATGAGATGTCCGGAAACTCACCAGGTATGTCTTCATGTGTTACTGTATCATCTTCTCCTGGGAAAACTGTGAGTAAATCCGCGACTACTTGCCCTTTTATAGCCTTCGGGGAAAGACACGTTAAGTCGAATTCAGACATCTATAATAACCATTTCGCTGTTCGTCCTACGAGAGCAGGCTTTGACAGTATAAATTTGATGGGATCATCTTTAGCCATCAATATAACCTTGTTTGCGAGGCCTAATGCCTGAATTTATGAATGGAGTGTACTAGATATAGACATGCTATTTCAACCTTGGGATATCTTAATTCTGCATCTTTTAACATGCAACTAAGATAGTAAATGGGGTATTCAGTCCCCATGTCGTCCTCTTGAGCTACGAGGGTTCTGATTGCGACTTCACTAAAGGCTGTGTAGAGTAGTAAAGGCTTGTATGCTGTTGGGGGTCTCATGACAGAAGGCGATAGAAGTACTTGATGGATCTTATGGAATGCTTCTTGCTGTACAGTCGACCATACGAAATTTTCTCCTTTCTTCAATAAGGGGGTGAATGAAGCGACAAATTGGGCTAACCCAGGAATGAAGCGTCGAATATATGATACTTTACCCATAAAACTCTTAAGCTCTCTTGGTGTTCGTGGTGGTGATATCTTGTGTTTTGATCGGATCCACCTTGATTCCTTCTTCTGTAACTTGAAATCCCTAGAATTTCCCAGAAGATACACCAAAGGCGCATTTCAAGGGATTCATCCTCAGTTGGTATTTGTGGCATCTCTCAAAGACTTGGTGAAGGACGTTTGTATGTGCAGCCCTAGTTTTGGATTTCACCACAACATCGTCAACATAATCTTCCACCTGCTTGTGTATTATATCATGGAAGATTGTTGTCGTAGCTCTTTGATAAGTGGCACAAGTATTTTTCAACCCAAAGGGCATCACGGTGTAGTATAAATTCCCAAGGGGTGTGAGGAATGCAGTCTTTTCAGCGTCGTATTCATACATCTTTATTTGATTGTACCCACTGTAGCCTTCCATAAAGGAGAACATGCCATGTCCGCTGGTAGCATCTACCAACATGTCGATATTTGGAAGAGGAAAATCGTCTTTCGGACAAGATTTATTCAAGTTTCTGAAATCTACACAACATCTTATCTGCCCATTCTTCTTCTTGACTGGAACAACATTAGCCAACCATGTAGGATGTTGTATAGGCTTGATGAATCCTGCTGATAATAATTTCTGGATCTCGATTTTTATTTGCTCCTCGACCTCGCTCCTAAATTTTCTTGGTTGCTGTTTGACTGGTTTGTCGTCGACGGTGACGTGAAGGTGGTGTGTAACCAGTTTGTAATCTAACCCGGGCATTTCTTCGTAAGTCCATGCGAAGACATCTTGGTACTCTTTGAGAAGGTCTACGAGGTTTTTTCTTTCTTCTGGCGATAAGGCCGAACTAATCAAAATCGGGCATGGACTTTCCTCTATTCCCAGATTGACGGTTTCGAGTGTGTCTGCGGTGGCGTGCGTTCCGTCTTGTAATTTTCGTGGGGCATCTTGGACCTATTGATGGCAATACTCTTCACTATTGTTGTATATTTGGTGGGAAGGCTCCTCACGGACCTCTCATGTTAATTGCTAGCAGTGATTGCGAAGGTAAATCATTCTTCCTTCGCCATCATAACCAGTTATAAAATTGCACCCTCTTTTGACTGACGACGAGCTTTCGGCCTGATGTGTCTGGCGTTGGAGATCAGTGCTCGGGCGTGTTTTTAGCTTCTCAGTCCCCATAGCAGGGACCATTGGCTCGTCTGCTAAAGATTTCCAGTCAGGTAGCAGTGTGTTATAGATCTTGTTAGATAAGCTGGTCGCTTTGTCTCTTGGCTTGAATATTTCCACGTCATATATGTGAGTATACGGGGATGGTGATGCTGTGACACGTATTATCTTTCCACCCAGGACTGCTTTTATGCACTGGTGGTAGGCAGAAGGGACAACTTTGTTGTCGTGCAACCATGGGCGCCCCAGTATCATGTGGTATTCCGGCTCTCTCGTAATGACGTGAAACTTTACCATGAGCATAATAGGACCTACTTGCATATTTAGATAAACATGACCGTATGAGTTGGTACAGTTACCTTCGAAGTCTTTCATTACTATGGAATGTTGTACAATATTGTTCTGTGGTACTTTAGCGGCTTTGAGTATTCCAAGCGTGATAATGTTAGCGGCTGCTCCTGTATCGATTAGGGCCCTTTTGACTTCACGGTCTATGATGCGCGCAGTAAAATATAAGGCTCGGTTGTGGTCTTCTTCAGCCATCATATCCCCATCAGTGAAGGTGACGCTGCCTACGATTGGGTTGTTTGACTCAGTATCCGTTTCAATTAAGGATGGAGCCAAGTTCATGTTGGCAGCAACGCGGTTGAGAGAGGAAAAGGTATCAACACGTTGATATTTGATGAAGTGCAGGAGCTCACATAGGTTCTCAATTAGAAAATCGACCTATTTTTCTACGGGTTTCTCAGCGGTAGTGAAGCTTCCAATGCGGTGATGCGGCGAGTTGGAAAGGTCTATTCCTGGCCCAGTCGATTCTGGGTCTCGTACAAAGGCATTGCGGTAACCTGTCTCCTCTATCAACTTGACAAGAGAAAGGAATAAAGCATTTACCATTTCCTTCAGTCTGGCTACGGACACAGCTTGGGATCATTTCCTCCGTTCTAATTTGGATAAGGTTATGTTTTCTTTGGCCGCTCCATTGGTAGGGTCCGAACTGTTTACTCCATCTGCAATGACTGGGTCGGCTGTTCCATTAGCAGTGGCCGGATCTGGGGCTTCGTTTGTAATGGCTTCTCTGCTGGCGGTGGCTGGATCAACAACTCCGTTTGTTGCCGAGGCGAAATCGCATACATCTCCATTGGAATTGATGGTAGGCGTGTCGGTGTTGATAGGGGAGTCTGGCCTAAGTCTAACTATCTTAATTAGTGATAAAACTGATTTTCAATTGGATGAAGAATTTGGTTTCGTGACCGAAAGGTTGATCTTCGTATGTGGTCGTCAATTTTTAGTACCTAAAAATTACTTCCAGGTAAAACAAATGCACTGTTGTGGTACTTTCTGTTTAGGTTCAAAAATCAAAATCGAACAGGACAAGCCTAAACCACGATAGCATCCATTATGTTCTGCTTCGGTCACGATGGAGAGGAAGATGGGTTGATCTTAAGGGAGGGAAGCAGAAAAGTTTAAGAAACTGGAAATGGTATTGAATTATGTGTATTTTGGGTATTGAAAACTAAGGATGACAGAGATTTTTGGTGATAAAGCTTGTTCTGTCTTCTGAATAGGCTAAGTGGCATATTTATATTAGTTTAGAATACGCAATGCCAATCTCGTGAGTAGTGGAGGTAGTGAGGTTATGGAGAGATGGAGAATATGAGGATGATGGGTATCATGTGAGATAAACTAGGGAAGTTTCTGGAAACTCCTTTTCTCACGAATCCATAATCTCTCCAACCGTTTGCAACCGTCACCACTACTCTAACTTTTCACATGGGGTGTTGCCACGCCACATGTTGCCGTAGACCACAAAACCAATACCTCATGAAGAATCCCCCCATGTGATGTATTTTGATATTACTTAGGTGTTTTTGATGAATTGTAGATCTTATCATACTTGGGATAAATCGTAGCCATTGATATGCCATATGTCTTATGGACGTGTTAAACAACTCAACAAAAGCCATTCGTGGGATTAGGACGCAACCGTGCCTTGTTGTGGCATAAGCTGTTATGGCCGAAAATAGTGCACAGAGTTTTCCCATGGCCTTGGCCTCAGATATGATGGTCGAGAATGGCGCGTCATAGTGCCATAGACTTGGCCTAAGCTGTGATGGCCGAGAATGGCACATGGCATGATGCCATGCCCTTGGACTAAGCTGCCAAGGACAGTAACGATGCGCGTCTAGGTGCCATGGCCTTTGCCTAAGCTTCCAAGGCTGTGGCACCTAGCCGTGTGTCCTTACCGGCCTTGGAAGCTTATGAAAAGGTCATGGCACCTAGATGTTGATAGACGCATTTATGTGTCTATTTTCATCTCTATTGTGTATATTGTTAGTACCCATTTTTGTACTTATTTTGGTATTTTATCTCTTTGTAGGTGTTTTTGGAGAAATAAGCTTTTGCGGCGAAATTGGCCCGAAAAGTTGATAAATGCAACCCAAGGGACGAGTGTTATGCGGACTCCAGCAACGGATAAGGTGTAACCTTTCCCCTTCACGTTCAAATTCTGAATTTGGGCGGGAAAATATAAACACATTCCTGGCAGTTTTGGTGATCGTGATTTGGAGGAGTTTGAGGTTGACTAAACCTCTGATTTTCATAGGGTAGACTCCTTATGGGTCTAGGAATCTAACATGGGTGTTTAAATCGATTAAACTGGGCTCAATCGACAGATTTTTATCTCAACAGCAAAATATGGAAAGTCATGTGTGTGACCGAATTTAGGAAATTTTAGAGAGATTAAAGTGCTATAAACCATCCCAAAGATTGGTATCTATCTAATGAAGAGTTTAGAATCAAAAGGAAAGCTCAGAAACGCGTAGAAATTCTAAAACAAGAAATTGCCGCAACTTTGCCGTGAAGAGAAAGGAAGAGATTTTGGAAGATTTTTGCAGAGATTTAATCGCTCTTTTTGATATAAATAGATTGGTTGGGTCATATAGAAGGGGTGTCGAGAGTTTGGGGACTTGAGGAGGGCTGAGGAGTGAGAAATCAAGACGAACAACAAGCTTCCTGCTGCTGTTTGCTGCTGCTGCTGAAGAAGAAGGAGACGAAGAACATTGACCCACAAAGAACAGTCGCAAATAAGTATCGTTCTTCAACAGCAGACCACAGTTATCGTTTATAAACAGAACTTCATTGTAACGGTGATTTCTGTAACGCCAGAAAAGCGTTGCAGATTCGCTGTATTATTATTTTCCTTCAATAAAAACACCTTTTGAGCCATGTTTCTATCTTTTGAGCATGTTTTCACCATGAGGAGCTAAACCCCAACACTGGGATGACGGAGGAAGCCCTATTTCACGCATGTGGTAATTCTAATAATTCTTTTATAACTATTTGCATTGATTTTTAATTGATTTATGATTTTTATTGAATGAGTGTGATATTGTTTGATGATGTATGCTTGGTCAATGTATTTTTGATACATCATGCTTTTGATTTACAGTCATTGCTTTTCAAAAATCTACTTTTGGCAAAGAATAAGAGTCCATATTTTTAATATTTGAGCTATAATTGATTGGAATTATTATTTGAATCACATGAATGGAATTTGGTGGAATCCTGAGTCTCAGTGCTTTTTATAATCTTGACCAAAACATTATTTTGATTTTTCTAGTTTTCTTAATTAAGTCTAAAAATTATTCTTCACAAGTCCGAGTTGAACGAATCTTATTACCACTTTTTCTACAACAACTAAAATTACACAAATTTTTGGCGCCGTCGTCGCGGACTTGATTTTAGATTTGTTTTTAGGTTTTATTTATTTATTTATTTATTTTTATTATTTTTGTTCTTCTTTTCGCGTTTGGTATTTTTCGATTCTTTTTCAGATTTGGAGCGGAGCTAAAAGGAAAGAAAAAAGTGTTATAAGAGGAAAGCATCGCCAAAGAAGGAAAGAAAAGAGGAGTCCAAAAGAGTGAAGAAGAAGATTTTTGTATATAGTTATTTTATTTAGATTTTATTACTTTTTATTTTTAGAAATTGTAAATAGGGTTTTATTTTATTTTTGTAAATTTTTATTTTTGGATATTTTTATTTTTTGGACATTTGGACTTTGGGACATTATTATTTTTAAAACCCTAAGGAAGGGTTAAAGGTTAAATATAAACTGTTTGCAGGGAAGGACGACGGTTACGATACTGTCTCGACCCCTCGGGTTCGCACACTGACATAGGAGTTGGTGGCTCGAGTCGACTTCAGCGGTTCTTCGCCCGTCTGGTACGGGAGGTAAACTTTTAAACACCCGCGAATCCCCTGTCAGCGGGTTTACTTTCTTCCTTAAGGTGCATATATGTTGAGGCTTTGAATACATACATTTATTTTCCTAGTAAAGGGCAAGGCCTGGCCAGACAAGATAAGGGTTCGGATTTCATCAACGTTCTCTTCTTGCCCGCCTTAGGAAAACAATACCGAACGCGAACCCAAGCTTAAAATTTTGACTAGAACAAGACCGATAAGGTAACGAGCTTATAGGAAAATCGTTCAAAAGGATCGTATTGGGTATTTTGTTAGCCTATCTCAAAGTTCAGGAAGATTACTGGAAGTCGATTAGAGCCGCCTTGTAACCCAGGGAAGCGTTGCCAAAGAGGTAGGGGTATAAAAGATCCTCTGAGATTCTCCTACTTCTCTTCGACTTACTTTATTCGGATCGTCCTACGAGGTTTGCTAAAATTGTACCCAGTTGCTTCTTGGAAGAGTAGAAGCTGGTCTAGAAACAATCTAAGGGAGCCATCATGCTTGTTGTTTACTAGATTTTATAGGTTTGATTTGGTCAAGTCAGCCTTGTTTGTGATTATTTAGAATTCCCTTGCAGTTAGAATGTCGAACTGGTATTACAATAGCCAATACAATGAATATCCGACTGAGTTTCAAAATGGACATTATTCATATTACGACCATAGTGTAAATAGTGGTTGGGAACACCAACCTTTTGAAGGTTATGGTTCATACCATGGTGAGCCCAATTACTATCCACACACACACCGGTCATACGAGCAAGAAAATAAGGATTATTATAGTGCTAGTACCTCATCTTTGGACAATACAATCAAACTGTTGAAAACTAGTCCTTATTATGATCCTTCTGTTCCTATTTATGATCCTTCCGTATCTTTAGATTAGTCTCTTAAGCGGTTAACTGAGCAAACAAATAGGTTTGTGTCAGAAATGAATAGACGAACTGCACCATTGAGTGAATTTTCTATAGAGGAATCCCTCAAGCAAATGGCTGAGACGAACGAAAGACTTGCTCAAAATAATCTTGATTTCCAATACAGTGTTTCCAATAGTACCCTTGAAAATGAGGATAGTTATTTGCATAATCAAGATGACGAGGTTAGCATTGGAAACACTAGTTTAGATGAGGTTCGACCATTTCATGTTATTACAATGATGATTATGACGAGGATAGTGTTGATGAAAAATATTAAATATGTAGGCATAGTGATCAGGAATTTGTTACTCCAATTGAGCTTTATAATGATAATATTATTTCTAGTTCAAATCCAAATAATTTTAATAATTATTCACCTATTCAAAAGGACGAGGATTTAACTAGAGATACCCCCGTTTTAGACGAAGTAGTATTTCCTTTTTACGAAGCCGATGATGGTTTAGGGGAACGGGTTTATTCTGAGAATACTGTTTTAGAGTCCAAGGATTTAGAAACAATAGACTTAGACAAAGAAAATGAACTCGTAGAGATGAGTGAGGATGAACCTGACTTAGAAGAATCAATTGACCATTTTCAGGAATATGATGACCAAGAAATTAAGGAGATTGTGACTAGTCTATCTAGAGACACTGAAAACTCTAAGTTTGGGGGTGATTATCATTCTCCATGTGCTTTAACTCTTAGAAAGGTCCCTCACTTGGGACTTGACATATGTGCCTCAACCATTTTTAAAGATTATCTTCAAACACATTTTCCTGAACCTAGTGATGTCCATAAGGAAGTTCAGTTGTTAGAAACCCATCCTCTGGTTGATGTGGTTTACCCAGGCTATGATACCCAGATCGATTTTGTTTCCCACCAAAAACTTTTCTACCAATTGTGGGAACGTATGAGTTTAAAATGTGTCAGTTATTTAGTTTTGAGACTACGGCTAAGTACTTTAGGGGATTAGAATTGACACATTTGATTAAGAATGACCATCACTTTCATTGTGGTCAACTTTGTAAGTCAAATCTGATTGACTTTAGGAATCCTCAATTATTCAGGTTATTATTGTGTGCTTCTAAGTTTTTAGTTGAGTTTTTCCAGACTCTTAAACCTGAACTTTTGGATCTTAGCTATGAGGAAATCCAACCCATGAAAATATTTTATATAGATCCTTTCATAGAGCCTGAACCCGAACCACAACTAGATGTAGTTGTCTTAAACAGGAAACTGGATAAGGGTATGCATTACATGTTCATTTTCTTTGCTTGTTGCAGGTTCCTTTTATTTGTGATAGCTTTATTTGGTTTTGATAACCCACAATTATTTCGCCTATTGCTATATGATTCGAGGTGACTAATCCTTTCTTAGTCTTGCTGAAGACTTTAAACTTAGCACTTCTTGGGAGGTAACCCATTCTCATGCAACACGGTAATATCTTTCCTTAACTCTTTTGCTTCAAATGGTAACAGTTTCTCCTTGTTCATGCTTTTAATTTTATCTTTACAACATTGAGGACAATGTTTGATTTAAGTTTGTGGGTATGGGAGAAACTTTTTATTTGCATTATAAACTCCAGAGCCTAGAAATTTATGCCTATTAAGGATGGCACTAACCAATCTAAGTGGATGGAAGCATTTTGGTTTTAGGAGTTGAGGAACCAATCTGAGTGGATGGAAACATCTATATGGAGTCTATTCATAAAAGCACGGATAGCAATATGTGTGTGTTCTCCCTGTCTCCGTCGCCTAAACAAGCGTGGAACGCAGGATCCACGAGAATTACCATGTAATCTGCTGACAAGAAGCATGCGCTTGGATCCAAAAGATCTAATCATGTCGTTAAAAAAAATAATAATAAAAAATAAATAAATAAAGGTTATTATAAAGTCGACCACTGGTTCCCTTGTATATGCCAGCTGAGTTGATGTAGATTTAGGATTGTCGACCACTAGTTCCCTTGTATATGCCAGTTGTGTTGATATTAGTCCAGACCAGTATCTTAATCTACTAGGTCATAGGTTCATCTTGGCATTGAAGTCCATTCGCAACCATCTATTTCTATATCCATCTTCTTAATCTATTCATGTGATTTGTTTGATTATGGATATTGATGTCCATAGTGCGACTATCTGAATAGAGCTCTGTCACTTATATATGAATTTTAGTATGCTTGAGTGCAAACTCGTATACATCAATCGGAATTTCGCATCAGGGTACTTCCTCCCGTAATCAATAAGTATGCCAACCAAGGAGGTTCTTTAGTGCATTCCAAGGTTCTGCGTAGATAGCTAGTGTCTGGAGTAAAGGTTTTGTGGGTATATCTCTAGTAAACCCTCCCGAGACTATAACTCGGCCACCTAGGGGTTTAAAGGATTGTTGCACATGCTAAGTGCAATCGACGATGCCTGCGACAGTGAGTTAGGATTTTATTTTGTAGTTTTGATTTGCTCGGGACTAGCAAATAATAAGTTTGGGGGTATTTGATAGACGAATTTATGTGTCTATTTTCATCTCTATTGTGTATATTGTTAGTACCCATTTTTATACTTATTTTGGTATTTTATCTCTTTGTAGGTGTTTTTGTAGAAATAAGCTTTTGCGGCGAAATTGGCTCGAAAAGTTGATAAATGCAACCCAAGGGACGAGTGTTATGCGGATTTTAGCAACGGATAAGGGGTAACCTTTCCCTTTCACGTTCAAATTCTGAATTTGGGCGGGAAAATATAAACACATTCCTGGCAGTTTTGGTGATCGTGATTTGGAGGAGTTTGAGGTCGACTAAACCTCTGATTTTCATAGGGTAGACTCCTTATGGGTCTAGGAATCTAACACGGGTGTTGAAATCGATTAACTGGGCTCAATCGACGGATTTTTATCTCAACAGCAAAATATGGAAAGTCACGTGTGTGACCGATTTTAGGAAATTTTAGAGAGATTAAAGTGCTATAAACCTTCCCAAAGATTGGTATCTATCTAAGGAAGAGTTTAGAATCAAAAGGAAAGCTCAGAAACGCGTAGAAATTCTAAAACAAGAAATTGCCGCAACTTTGCCGTGAAGAGAAAGGAAGAGATTTTGGAAGATTTTTTAGAGATTTAATCGCTCTTTTTGATATAAATAGATTGGTTGGGTCATATAGAAGGGGTGTCGAGAGTTTGGGGACTTGAGGAGGGCCGAGGAGTGAGAAATCAAGACGAACAGCAAGCTTCCTGCTGCTGTTTGCTGCTGCTGCTGAAGAAGAAGGAGACGAAGAACATTGACCCACAAAGAACAGTCACAAATAAGTATCGTTCTTCAACAGCAGACCACAGTTATCGTTTATAAATAGCACTTCATTGTAACGGTGATTTCTGTAATGCTAGAAAAGCGTTGCAGATTCGCTGTATTATTATTTTCCTTCAATAAAAACACCTTTTGAGCCATGTTTCTATCTTTTGAGCATGTTTTCACCATGAGGAGCTAAACCCCAACACTGGGATGATGGAGGAAGCCCTATTTCACGCATGTGGTAATTCTAATAATTCTTTTATGACTATTTGCATTGATTTTTAATTGATTTATGATTTTTATTGAATGGGTGTGATATTGTTTAATGATGTATGCTTGGTCAATGTATTTTTGATACATCATGCTTTTGATTTACAGTCATTGCTTTTCAAAAATCTACTTTTGGCAAAGAATAAGAGTCCATATTTTTAATATTTGAGCTATAATTGATTGGAATTATTATTTGAATCACATGAATGGAATTTGGTGGAATCCTGAGTCTCGGTGCTTTTTATAATCTTGACCAAAACATTATTTTGATTTTTCTAGTTTTCTTAATTAAGTCTAAAAATTATTCTTCACAAGTCCGAGTTGAACGAATCTTATTACCACTTTTTCTACAACAACTAAAATTACACCAGATGTGCGTCGTTACCGGCCTTGGAAGCTTAGTCCAAGGCCATGGCATCATGCCATGCACCATTCTCGGCCATCACAGCTTAGGCCAAGACTATGGCACTATGTCGTGCCATTATCGGCCATCATATATGAGGCCAAGGCCATGGAAAGACTCTGTGCACTATTTTCGGCCATAACAGCTTATGCCACAACAAGGTACGGTTGCGCCACAACAATGACATAGCCTTGGCATAAGCTGTGATGGCTGAGAAAGGGGCATGGCATGATGCCATGGCCTTGGACTAAGCTTCCAAGGCCGGTAACGACGCGCGTCTAGGTGCCATGGCCTTGGCCTAAGCTGCCAAGGGCGGTAATGACGAACGTCTACCTTGGACTAAGCTGCCAAGGTTGAGAATGATGCACGACTAGGTGCTACGGCCTTATCCTAAGTTTCCAAGGCCGTGAATGTCGTGCGGGATGGTGTCATGGCCTTGGCCTAAGCTGCAAAGGTCGTGAATAGCGCATGGCATGGTGCCATGGCCGCTTTGGCCTAAGTTGCCAAGGCCGTGAATAGCGCGTGGCATGGTGCCATGACTTATGATGTGGAGCAATGGCGGATATGCCACAGGCCATGTTTTGCCAAATTATGTTATGGACTTAGTCAATTATTTTTGAGATGATTTCTTCCGAGCTATTAGCCCATTTCTGTTAGCCAAAGTACTGTAAGCCACAATGGTTGTTTCATGGCCTTAGCCATAGCTGGCTAAAGTACTTTATGATATATGCAGTGTATGCCTGGGGCTTAGCCATGCCTAGCTAATATGCCGCGATGCTTATGATGTCATCATCATATAGCTGCAATCTAGGGTTTAAGTTTAAGGTAACATGCCAGGTTTAGATTTGGAAACATAATGCCATTTTAGTACAAACTTTGAATACAATAGTGTCGCTATAGTATGTTCAAGGAATTCGGCCATGGGAGTTTTGCGATTTGAGGCGATACTGATATGACTATGTATTAAGCATAATATTCTTAATAACTCATTAATTCGAGAATGACGTCTAATCATATTCTGAATATGAATAATGCCATGTTTATGACATAAAAAACATGTATATTGGAGTACATGAAATAATAAGGTTTCTGCTGGGGAAAGCCCTGAAATCTGGCATAGTATACATTTTCAAAATAGCTTTAGGACTGCTGAGCCCGTTAGCCGAATACAGTTTATTGATTCTCTTGAGGAATGCAAATTATATTTATGCGGATTCAATAATCCTGATACCGGTCCAGGGATTATTTATACGACGAGATCATGGCTAATTTACTACAAATGCCCTTGTCAAAAACTCACTATCAACAGTTGCATATCCTGATCTTACTTGTTCTATTGTTTTGAGTTTTATCTTCTCTAAGATTTACTCGAGATTTATTTCCGATAGGTAAGATATAAAAAGTAATCACAACAGTTCTTCGTCTCAGACTCTTGTGATTCCGCGGTAACTTCTTTTGTTAATCAGTTAGGTTATTGTGAGGTGACTAATATTTCTAGGATGCTCTTCGGGGGTATAAGACTGGATTATTAATTGAGTTTCATGTTCAACTTGATTTATCTAAAGACGGAAACAAAACCAGAATAGACATATTTATGGGAGACAGATTTTTTTATAAGTCTTCGACTTTGGGTCATAGCAACTCTTAGTTGTGGGTGAGATCAGCTAAGGGAATCAAGTGCGCAGAGTCGTAAGGAACGCGACTATACCTTAATCGGTGTGAAACTTGGTTAGGGCTCAACTACATTCCAGTCTGAAGTTAACTTGTAGTAGGCTAGAGTCTTTAGCGGCTTAATACAGTATGGTATTCAAATATGGACTAGGTCTTGAGGTTTTTCTGCATTTGCAGTTTCCTCGTTAACAAAATTTTCTGGTGTCTGTGTTATTTCTTTTCCGCATTATATTTGTCTATATAATTGAAAGATCACAGGTTGTGCGTAGTTCAATCACAGTTGATAAATCCGACCTTATTTGTTGGATAGAACTTGATTGACTCTCGGATATTGGTCTTTGGTACCATCTGAGTTATTCTCATATTAATCAGTCTCACGGATTTCTATCTAGTTGATTTACTGATTGTATTGAGAAAGAGATAAAGCTCTTTGATATCTTTGTTGATAGAGTCTCACTTTTAAGTTGGTGCTCTCAGAATTATATTGGAGTTTAGTCCATACAGATTGCCGAACTAAATATTGGGTGTGGTTGTTATACCCTCGCATTTTCAATAGTAATATTCAGATCCCCAATAAGAACCCACGGGAGATTGGCCCTGGTTCCTGCTATTTCACTGATATAATTCCATTGAGCCAACTTTTCTTCATGGTATGCAGAACCATAAAGAAAAGTGGCAAGGAATTCTGGTTTACTAGGGTCTGCAGATATGATGGCATTTATAATTTTATCCGTGTTTTGTACAATTTGAAGTTCAAAACCAGTTTTCCGTAAAAGAGCAATACCTCCTGAAAGCCCAATTGAGGGAAATATCCAATTATTAGGATACCTGAACCTTCTGAGGTATTGGGTCATTTTGTTATTGTCATTCTTAGTTTCACACACACACACACAAAAAAAAAAAAAAAAATCTGGATTCTGACTTCTAATTAAATTCCAGAGGGCAGTGCTAGTTGCAGGGTTGCCGAATCCCTGACAATTCCACGACAAGATTTTCATTTTGTGGTGATGAGAATAATATCTAGGACTGCCTTGAAGAAGGAACAGAGAAAGCATACAATTGACACTATAATGCCTAGGAATAATGGAAGTGTTATAAATTCTGGGAATTCCTAGTATGCAATTACAAATCAAGTAATAATGCCCTAGGTGATGATTCCTAACCAGATACACACCAATATCAACATATGCAGATGACACCACAGCAGAATGCAAATAACAGAGACAACAAACACAAAAATCCTTATGAAGTAAAATCAGGCAATTATGTTGAAGACATATTAGGGGTTAGAAATTGAATTTCAACCCTAATTTTACAATTGTCAATGTATATAGAATGAGTAATTGGGATTAATTATAAATGAAACAAAACCCTAATTTTGTAATCAGCATAAAAACGATATTGAAATACAAAAAGACAGCGAATGATTTCAACCTGATACAAAAGCTGAGATTTTAGAATAGGGGTTTGAAAACTAACCTGATTTGCAGAACTCATATGAGATTCAATAGCTGGGATATGGATAATTCCATTTGGTCCTCCTCCTTCATTCTCAGCTTCCTCCATGTTCAGATCTCCATCATGAGAAGTTACAATATGAGTGTCAGTGCTACCATCTCTACCATTTCTAAGATTTTCTGGTTGGGTGTTGTTAGGGATTTGAGAGTTTAACTGAAGGGGATTTTCTAAGAGAACATAGTTATCCTCGATGCCCTCATCTCTGCTTCTTTTGTATTTCCTGAAGTCTGGGCCATCCTCGTTCAGCCCATCCTCTTCCTACCCTCCAAGGTCTCCAGGCCCATTACTAGTTCCTGCTTCATTACCACGTAACATAGCTTCAACTTTGTGCGCATGCTGAGCATAGTATTATGCGAATTGAGCATCAGTCATTTTAAAAATGAATAGATCCCACGCACGTTCCTCACATATCTCCGTATCATGATCGATCACATAACAATCAGGGCAAATGCTTCTTGGTTGTTTTTCAAAGTGATACTTAACCCATACCTTTTGCTTAGCTGCGTTCCATAGCCAGTTACCTCTTTTGAGGGGTTTGCTTAAATCAACTTCCATTTTAGCATTGACACATCTTACCCTAATGATGTAACCTTTTTTGCCTTCTTCTGCTACCTTTCTTCCCATATCCATGCATAGTTTTTCAATAATACCATGATCTAAGTGTTTAAGACTTAGACCTGTTATCAACACTGAAAACACTTGATGAGAAAACTTGTATTCCTCTAGTGGTGTTGAAGATACATAATTTTGAAGGACCATCAGATGATCATTGATGTTCCATAACAATCACCATATCTTCAGAGCTTTTGAATTTGAACACATAGAGGTTTCGACGCATAATATTTATTTCAACTTTTTTTCTTCTCCACATGATTTTAACTTCTTTTTTTACCACTTCAGGATCCATCTCATCCTTCGATATAATCTTTCCAATGAGACTGTTGCTCCATTGGTTGGTTGCTGCATCTATTTCAACTTCAGATTTGAGACTTCCTCTCAGGGAATTAGGATTTACACCTGGGGAGGTAAGTTTACCGCGTCTATCTAACGTGCTTCTGCTAGTTTGGCTGGAGGGAATGAAATCACTTTTCGAGGAATATAATTTCATTCTCATATTTGGCAAATAAAAATAGATAGCAGTTAGGAATATGATTCCCACAATGTAAGGTAATGCAAAACTCATGGGGGTGATGGGTTTAGGATTCCCCCTCCCATCACCTAGACCCGCAGAACCGCCTCATCAACTGGCTCACTAATCTTGTTCAACCTAAAATTTTGTAAAGGGTTTGATAGACTAGCTTTATAGCCCGCAGTTATACGATTCACAAGTCTTCTTGCTGTAACTAATCTTTGGCTTCCCTATGGTAATTATTATATCAAGAGGACATGTGATAATGTAAAGGGTCTGATAGACTAGCTTTATAGCCCGCAGTTATACGCTTCACAAGTCTTCTTGCTGTAACTAATCTTTGGCTTCGCTATGGTAATTATTATATCAAGAGGACATGTGATCAAGATGTGATCAAGAGTGTTGGAATTTTTGATTAAAATTATTTATGTGAGTGAAAATTAATTTCAAATATTAAACTCCAAAAGATGTGTTTGAGTTATTTCCTTTCACCATAAGACACCTAGTCATGAATAGGTGTTATGGAGAGTCACCATTGGCTATGGTGAGTCATCTATTGGTGAAAAGACACATTGTAGAGTCACTATTGATTCTATAAATACGCATCTCTTGTTTTAGTTTTGTATGGGTTTTCACAAGGTTTTGAGAAGCAGAAAACAAGTCTTTACGTCAAGAGTCAGAGTCATTTAAGAGCACAGTAATCGTTAACATTCGCTGGCCTAATAGTATTGTAGTGCTACTTACTATAAGGCGTGATCGTTGTATCTTGGAAGGCGACATCCGTAGAACCGTGAGCACCGTATGCGGGGATGAATTGTCTTTAAGGAAAGAGGATTACCTCGCCTCGATCAACCAATCCGATAAGTCTTTCTAACTCTCTTCTTGTTAGTATTTTGTTTGTTGCAGTAACATGATTTCCGAGAAACCGAAACCGCATGTTTTTTCCAACAATCTTAAAGACAATTCAATTCTTCATATTTTCGGTTTACTTGGAAATTCGATAGAAATGCTATGATATTGACTCTTCATTTCTCTACTCTCTAGTCTCTGATACATGCACTAGGCATACTCGGACCAATGACACTGATTGTCAAAATTAATGCATGTTCCATGTGTGGCTTTCTCTTTTCGTACATGCCTTGAATTAAGTATAGTGTATGCATATTTGGTTTATGCTCATACTGTTTGATATTCGATTCGCACTCGTAAAATGTTTTTGTTTAGATAATCTTATTGAGAGAAGAAATTGGTATTGTCATCGATCCATGTGAATTATGAATCTGTGCATAATGATCTGTTAAGAATCTTCTCTCTGTTTAAGTTATAATTCCTTGTGTGAAGAAAAAGTTGTGTTGTTTCTGAAGCACAGAGACACTTTTGGGTACTGGACGGTTAGAAGACAAACCATTACCCTCTTTTTTGATTGTTGATCCTGTTTATCCCCTCTAAGGGACATAACTCTTGCGAAGAGATGTCATCTTAATTACAGATTCGTATAAGAGATATAATTTCTCTTCCTGGATGCAGTAACATGATTTCCAAAAAACCGAAACGGCATGTTTTTTCCTACAAAGAGGACACGTGAAAGCGCATAACTATTTGCTACAAAGATCAAGAGACAGATTTTATATTCAGTCACTGTGGATTCGAACATCTGAACCTCTTTAGCCGTTTATCAGTCCCCTAACCAACTAAGCAGTTGTTAATTGCTGTTATTTCTTGGCGGACATTTCATGTTGTTATCCTCAGGATTCCCAACTTAAATCCCACTCATTAATATCACATCCACCAATTGTTGCTAATGTCAAATTTCATTTAAACATCTCCTCAAAAAAAATAGTAAAACTTTGGCTGGAAGTTTAAGTACCATAAAATTAAGGTAAACCATCCAAACGATTCACTTCCATAACTGCGTAAACCGTTCACACGATATTTTCTCCAAACAGTCTATAAAAATGGTGTCTTTATTTGATCTAAAAAGTTAGAACAAAAAGAAGAGAGAGAAACAAAAACAGAAACTCTGAACATCAAATACTCTCTCTTCTCACCAGAAAACACAAACAAAAAATATGGCTTCTCAAAATCATCTTCTTTTGGGTTTTCTGGTGATAGCCACCACCGTGTTAGTACTCGCAACAACTAGCGCTAATGCAGCCGCAGATCTTAACGAATTGTGTAATGACTCTACATATCCAACACTCTGCAAATCAATTCTGAAGGTTGGAAAGGGTGTTACAGGACAATCAGATTTACAAGCAGTTCGTTCAGCAATTCAAGCAACATTGGTTCAAGCAAAACACGCAATGGTAACCCTTAACAAGACGATTGCTACAACTACAGATCCTGCTAAAAAAGCTAACTTGGAAACTTGCAGCGAACTATATGATACAGCCATTGACGATCTAGCAACTTCATTGTCAAACCTAAAGGACAAAGTAAAGAGTGACCTGATGATAAATCTGTCAGCAGTGATGACCGATTTCGATACTTGTACAGATACCTTCGGTGAGTTCAATATGGAATCTCCAATTGGTAATATCAATCAACTTTTGTACCAGCTTTCCACTGATAGCTTGGATTTGGCACATGGTCTGAATTTTTAAAGGTTAGTTTAAGTTTCAGATGTTGGCAACTAGAAGGAATTGGAGGGTGTTCTCTTTGCCCAAAGAAAATACCGCGTTTAAGAATATTGTTGTTACACGTATTTGATCAAATCGAGAATTTTTTGAATCTTGTATTTTAATCTTTTTAGAAATATATCTTCAACAGAAAAATGCAACAAACACAAATGCATGTTGTTTGAATGGGCATATATCCCTGGTCACAACTGAACAGTGTCATTAAGCAGGTTAAAAAGATATGATGGAGGTTTTCTCCAAAACTCAATGGCTGTCTCTACTTAGATTTTGAGGTTAATGCATCACCACGTTGGCCTCCCTAAAGGCCTAATCACAAAGGAGAAGTCATACACAAGACAGGGGATTGTTCCGAACTAGGAAACAAAAAGTACTATATCTATATTGAACTATTTTCCATTAATTGTTCCGAATAAGGGAGCATAATTGAACTATTTTCCATTGATTGATGATATCTATATTGAAAATAGTATCCAGATAAAAAAATTACAAGTTACCTGTTTGGTAGCTTTGGAGTTCTCAAACAAAAAGAAGGTGGCTTTTCACTTCTCATCTATTCTTCTGAGATTGAAAAGCAGGATGAAATTTCTAATTCTAAAGGTGTGGAGCTCAAAACCCACCAACTACCCATTATTCCAATCAAATTGATCTTGCGATCTCCGAACTCAACATTTGCCAAGCAAAGAAGCAAATAATCTTCCACGTCAACTTTCTTTGCATAGAATGACTGCAAATGACATAATATCTTGAGATTTACATAATAGAAGAGCCAAATGATATAATAATTTCATTTTCAGCAATGAAAACACCCAAAACAAATTAATATCGAATACGAATGTTATTTCTCTTCTGTCCAGGTGCAGTAAGCACTAAAACAATGACTATTTCGAGAGTGAGGGTTACTTCCTTTACTTTATAAGAAATAAAGACGAAAATTGCAATTAATATGCTCACCTTAAATATGTACATTGGGTCTTCACGCATAGATTGGTGACGTAACTGCAATATTTTAAGAAAAACTCAAGTTATGAGCTTGGTAGAATCATTTTATTATGATCTTATTTTCGCTATACACAGTCAACAGAACTACTATGTAAAAGGCTGAAATGTTATGCGCAGAAAATATACTTATGTTCTATCAAAAGGGATCAGGATTGAACTCCTACTGAGCACATAAAAGTTTGTTTTACCATCTTACCTTTTCAACAAAAAGATAGATTGAGAGAGCACTAGGCTTTGTACTGAAGAGAGAAAGCACAATTTTAAGACCAAGAGTAAAAGGATGATCCCAACTCATCACAACAGTCATAACCAGCAATGCAGGCAGCCAAAGTTTCCTCACCAATGCCAAGAATGTGTATGGGTCATCCTCCTCAAAGAATTCGGGCGCACCCCACAGGTTTTTTTCCTGATGTCCGTCTGCCAAAATATCATTTCACAAATCACTGAAAATCAAAAGAAACTATAAACACTCAACACCAAAAATCGATAGTAACTTTGATAGAAGGATGTAACCCAAACTCCAAAGGGTTGTTCTAACCATCCATAGCGTATGAGACCTGTGGCCGAAGGCTCAGATAACCTGTTACAATGGAAACACCAAAAATACTTCTCAAGCTCAATTTCCCTCCTGCAACATATAAACACAACAACAGAAGTACAGTAAAACAAAACAATTCCATAAATCTGTAAGAACTTTTAAAACCTAAAATCAGTAATCATCTTACCTGAAAAACTGAAATTCTGTACACATTTTCTCTGAATACTGATATTATACTGAAATCTTGAAGCGTTTCCAGGTTCAAGTCCCTTAACCAATCTCCTCAACTGCTCGTAATTCCCATTAACTAGTAAAAAAAAATTCATTAAAACTTAGGTAAGTCTTCCCGGTTCAACAAGCCCCACCCATTCCACAAGAACACAAATTACCAACAGAATCAACTCGTCTAATGAAGAAACTAATCGAACTCCCAACATTTTACAAAAAAATCAAAAGCTTAATGAGCTTAACTATCATTAAGCTTAAAATATTTTGTGGGGGCAGTTTCATTTCCATCCAAATTAGAAACAGCCAAAAACACGAACCTAGGGTACTAATCTATTGTGTATTTCAATTACAATAGATACAGATAATTTTTGTTAGAGATACAAAAAAAAAAAAATTGTTCGATTTCCAAACTATTTAAGTCAAACAATAATGAGATTGAACTAAGAGCCGAAGAAAATCGGAACTTACAGAGTTTTCTTGTGGATAAAATAGATGAACTTGGGGCAGAGAGAACAGAAAGTGATGCCCTAATTGGTTGCAAAAATCTTACTGCAAACGCCATTGTTTTATAGTACCACCATTATCATAGAGTAAGAGAGAGGTTCAAAAGAAAAAAAAGCGTTGAGAGGAACCTTAGGGAGATATTTGATAATGCTTCCATGTTTGATAGCTTAGTACAGTTATATGTGAATTCTTCTCTATTGATTTTTTTTTTCTTCTTTTTTTTTTTCCAAAAAGAGGTAGCTTTCATTGTATTGATAAAAGCGAACCGTAATTTCCATAAGGAGAATTACGATAAACCATTACATCATCATTTCAGTTTTGAATGTTTAACAAAGAATCCTATTATTATTGGGGTTGTAGGGGCTAGGAATTTGGGGCTTAAATTACTAATTGGAACCAAAACTGTATAGGGGAGACTAGATTTATGTAAAAGTTCAAAAATACCCTCAATCATTTTCATTTATTACCTTTCTACCCTTCCACTAACTAATTAATCTAATAAAAAAAACTGAAAAATCATTAAATTAAAAAAAACTGAAAATCATTAAAAGAAAAGAAGAAAAAAACGTCCCTCTCATTCACTCTATTATTTCTACTTCTCCTCTCACTTTCTTTTCTTCTTCTTCCATTATTCGTTTGAAAGGATTAATTGTCGATTAAATTTTTTTTGTCGTCGATTAAATTCATTGTATGAAACCATGAAACCTAAGGAAAATCTAGGTCAATTTTCGTCGAATCCACCTCCTTCTGAAGCAAAAAACCAACTTCATCAAATGAAGATGAAACTGAAGATCAAGAAGAAGTGAATGAAGGAGATGCACCAGCCGGCGAGACTCCTGATATGACAGCAATAAGGTATGAATTGAAAAACCCACTCTTTATTTAAGCGTTTTATTGATTATTCAGTTTGTTTCGAAAATTTTAGGTCTGAAAAAACTGTTTCTGAAAATGCTTACGGCTGGGAGTTCTTGTATTCCCAGCCGAAAATAGGCTTCACGGTTGGGATCTATTGTTTTCCCAGCCGTGTTTATGTTTTACGGTTGGGATATCTAAGAACTCCTATCCGTTTGTAAGATTTACGTTTGGGATATCTAAGAACTCCCAGCCGTAAAATAGTCGATGCGTACGAGATGGAGAAATCCTATCCGCAACAAGTTGTATACGGCTAGGTTATTCCTAGCCGTATATTCTCCTATGTTCGATTTTTTTTTCCAGCGGTAGTGTTTTCGTCTTGGTCTTTCTATCTGTAATCTTGTTTCCCAACCGTAATATTTAGCTTCCTAGCCGATTTTATATTACGGCTTGGATTTTCCTAGCCGTATGTGTTACTTTGCTGAATATTAAACCAGCTGTATTTTCACGTATAGGTTTTCGTATCCGTAATAGGAGTAACCAAGCCACAAATTGTGTTTCCTAGACGTTATTTGCTTTACGTCTAGGTCGATTACTAAACTTCCCATCCGTAATTGTGTTTGCGTCTGGGACTATCCATTGTTCCTAGCCGTTTTCAGTGTCACGGCTTGGTTTTGTCAAAATTTCCCAGCCGTTTTTACTTATCTACTTTTGGTTTTTGGCCATGTTTGTGAACAGAGCAAAAGAAAAGAAGAAGAAAAGATCACAAGAAGTAACACCTCGTAGTGACCCGACTCCCCAACCTTGTCACACAAAACCATTGGGTGCAAACGCAAGGAATGCAAGTGGAGTTGTGACTGGTGGAGAAAGTGAAGTTGGAGGTGATGTAGTTGGATCTGGATCTGCTTTAGGTAGTCAAGTTGTAGTTTCCACAGGTGGAGGAAATGAAGTTGGAGTTGGTGGAGGAAATGAGGTTGGAGTTGGTGTTACTAGAGGAACTGAAGTTAGAGTTGGTGGAGGAAGTGAAGTTGGAGTTGGTGGAGGAAGTGAAGTTAGAGTTGGTGGAGGAAGTGAAGTTGGAGTTGCTGTTACTGGAGGAAGTGAAGTTGGAGTTGGTGGAGGAAATGAAGGTGTACTTGTTGTTACCGGAGGAATTGAAGTTGGCACTTCTAGTGGTGCTGCTATTGATAAAGGTAAATCCGTAGTTGAGGAGGACAAGAATGAGGGAAAGAAGAAGTATCCACCAAAAGAAACAGCAAGACAAATAATTGATGCTATGGTTCCTTTACCTCCCAAGAGGAATGGGAGACCTTGGGGTGCGCCAAGAGATCGTTCCGTCTTGATTGGTTATCCGTCTTCATGGGCTGCTAGGGTTTATGGCACAAAGGTAATAAATCAAATTACATATATGTTATTTTCATTTTATTATGGATTATTAATTATAACAACCATTTTTTTTTTGTAGATCCTGGATAAAGCGGTCCCTAAACTAAAGCACCAACAAAGAAAGTTTTGGCTGTTGGACAATGAGCATCCAGATGTGGTAGCTTTGGTAAAAGCTTCGGGGTTATGGTCTAGAATCGAGGCTTTGCAGAAGACATATGATGTTGTGACAGTTTATGGTTTTAGAGAAAGATTCTGGCCCGAAACTATGACTTTTCATCTCCCGTTCAGCGAGATGACTATCACTCCGGATGATGCAAAGAAAATCAATGGTCTTGCTTTGGAAGGAAAGGCTGTGTTTGAGGGTTTCAACAATTATATGCCTTTTGATCAGCTTTGTGTCTTGGCGAAAGACTGTCTTGGGTGGGGCAAAGATGAAGCAGAAGAAGAGTTTGAGATAGGGTCTGGAACCCAACCTAGAGCTAAAAGGCAATTTAGTCAACCGGGTGAAGTTAGTGAAACAGTTAATATGGCACGGAAGATTAATTTGGTTCGTCTGAAGGATAAGTTTGGGGATTCTGACCGCAAGACTGCTAGTAGAGAGGTGGTGATGGACGCAGAAAGAGCTAGACATACGACTATAGCTTACTTGTTGCACGCTCTTGGGACCGTCTTTTTCCCCGATTTCTAAGGAAATAAGGTAAATGCTTGTTATTTGCAGTGGTTGAAGACTCTCAGTTTCGATCCCAAAACAAACGAGGTACCTAGGTACTCGTGGAGCACCGCCCTCCTTGCTAGTGTGTTGGACAGTCTTTGAAAAGCTTCTAGGTGGAACGAAACACAAATTACGGGATGTGTTGCTCTTATCCAGGTATCTTTTTGTTTTAATATAACAAATGTTTATTTTTTTTACTTTTATATATTGGTTTGTGTGTAATATCTTATTTATAATTTTTTATTTTTTTCCATAGTCATGGGCTTACGACCATTTTAAAAGCTTGAGGCCTACTCGGGATACAAAATGGGCTCTAGAAAAACCTACAGGAGGAAGATACCCTTTTGGAGGGACCCAACATAAGGCTAAAGAAACGGAAATGGTCGAAATGAGGAAAAACTTGGATGCTTTGACAATCGATGATGTGGATTTTGATCCATATTTGAAACTTGATGAGGATGGAGAAGATGAAGCTGGTGATAGAGTATTTTTTAATGTGGTGACCTATGTGGGACCTTTGTTTCATGCAACTGGGTTAGTCATTTTAGATCCTCTTAGAACGCTCCGCCAAATCGGTATTGTCCAAAAAATTGTACCTGAAGAATCTCGTTTTAAACTGAGCGTAGCCAACTCCCAATTTAAGGACAAAGATGTCAGATTGAACTATGAATCAGCACCGTTGATCGAGAATTGGAATGCTCGATCCCAAGAAGTAAACCAAATGAGTAGAAGAGCGCTTGAAGCTTGTCATGGGACTTCCGAAGAGGATGCGAATTACATGGAATGGTATCAAGAGTGGGCTCATCCTTATGTGGAAAATTTGGATCCGGAGGCGCAGAGACATTTCAAGAATGCAGAGAAAGAGAGTTCAAAATCAAAGACATTAATGAATGAAGAAGATGATTGGGAGAAGATGGTGGTACGTACACTACTAATTATATTTGTATATGTTTTTTTTTAATTATCTATGAATAATTAGAGTATGTGTGTTTGATATGAAAAAATAGGTCGAACGAGTGAATTGGGTGGTCAAGGACATCACCCGTATGATTAATTCGGGTGAGGACTTAACGGTAGCTGAACAAAGATTACTCCGGAATCGAGTTAAAGGCATAATAATCCCTGAGAAAGGAGGTTTATATGCTCATGAAGAGGACCGACCAAGGAGAGCTAAGAGGGCTAGGTCTCCTTCTTCTAGAGACGACCCGGACACTCCCTCCGGTGAGCAAGTTCAATCAAAGCAAGGAAAAGGTGGTCGAGGCGGTCGAGGTGGAGGTAAAAAAGGTGGTCGTGCTGGAACAAGTGCTCGAGGTGGACGTGGTGGAGGTAAAAAGACTCCAATTCATGGTGGCAGTGGAAGAGGTAAAAAATCTAGAGTTGTAGAACAAGTTGTGGAACAGGAGAAAGATGACGATTTGGATTCGTTTATGCGCTCGTCTTCGGAGGAGGAATCAAGTGAATGACTGTTTAGTGGCTTCTTAGTATTTTACTTCATGGATTTTCTATTATCTAGTACTTTGTCTATTTACTATTTTCATTGTTTGGTTATGGATTTGGATTTGGATGGATGAATTTCTATAACTTTGCATGTATGAATAAATGTTAGTCTTTCCATTTGTCTAATCTAAGAAAACTGAGGAAAAAAAATCAAGATTTACTAATTTTTTGTGCACTTTCGGCTAGGTCGATGCTTCACATAACCTAGCCGAAAATGCATATAATTCTTGTCAAATAAACTTGCACAGTATTTCGGTTAGAAATTCCTGGCCGTTAACAGGAAAACGGTTAGGAAAAGTAACCGTAACAATGTTACGGTTAGGAACTACCTAGCCGTATATTGCTCTGGTAACTCAAAAAAAAAAAGAGTCTCGGTTACGGCTACATATCCTGGCCGTATATCTTATCTGCGGTTAGAACTCAGAACCGTAATTCTGACATAAATTTCCAACTCTGGTTTACGGCTTGGTCGACCTTTCAAGTTCCTGACCGTAATCAGTTTTACGGTTGGAATTACCTAGCCGTATATCGCTCTGATAAACCAAAAAGAAAATGGCTCCTTGTTACGGCTAGATATCCAGGCCGTAATTCTGACAAAAATTAACAACTATTATTTACGGCTGGAAATACCTAGTCGTAAATCTGACACACCACAAACCCTGCAGGTTTATACAGAATTACGGCTGGGTCTACCTTGCATTTTCCTAGACGTAAATAACTATAATTTTGAATACCACATCATATCGGCTAGTTTTTTGAATTTTGAAAAATAGATCTGTTTGAAGACTGATCTATAGAAGGTTCTAGCTGTTCAACCACTTATTTAAACTTGAAATAACTCCACCTCCATATAACCACCCATTCCAAAACAAAATCACACATTCTATATCAATAATCTCCACCAAAACTCCTACAAACTCAACGCAGTGTACTCAAAGGATAAACCCAACTTTACTTTGGAAGAAGACTTATCTCTTTGCAAACATTTTGTACTATGCTATCCAAAGAGGGGAGAAGAGCAAAGGAAAGGTGGTTTACCAAGTCAATCGTATTGGAGTAATATTTTTGAGAATTTTTGTAGTGAAACAGGTAACACTAACAACCGCGATGGGGTTGAATTATATCTTCGATTTTCAGACATACGCCAAAAAGTGGAAGAATATATGGCTTTACGTCGTATGTGCAAGCAACTTCGGCTTAGAGGTGAGACTGGTGGAGAAGTGGTAGCTCAAGCTAAGAAGGAATGGAGAAAATGGAAAGGTTATAATTTCAACTTGGAAGCTCAATTCGCCATCATCAAAGACTTCTTGATACATCGAAAGGGATGTTATTAAAACCATCTTTGTAATGGGGATCTATTAAGTATGTAATGGGTTTTATTGTGGTCTAATTAATGAAAGTATTACTAATTTTCAATCGTAGTATGTATTCATGTTGAAAATCAAAATTTCTCAGCTTACATATTCATTTACGGACGGGAAATATATGTTATCCTAGCCGTAAAACAGACTCAGAAGATTCTGGGTAGAATAACGGCTAGAAGTTCTTAACTTCCCATCCGTTTTTATTGTTCACGGCTGGGAATTCATCATATCCTAACCGTAATCTATTGTTTACGGCTGGGTTGACACAATTTCCCAGCCGTAACAAGTAAAAATTTCAGATTTTTCTCTGATTTTTAACGGATTTGAATCGATAAAATTGATGTTGGGAGTTGATTATAAGGTTATCCCGAGTTTTGTGACGAAGGGTTTCATCATTTTTCTTCAAATTTTTTCAAAAAATTTTCACCAAAATCACCATTTTTCCTTATTCAAAATCAAAATCAAGGAAAAAGAAGTTTTTATTTCCAAAAATTTAATCATTTGATTAGTCTAATCCATTCACTAATACTGATTAGTTAGCTTAATCAATTTAATTAGTGCTAATCATATTAAGGGTAGATTGGGTATTACATAAAATACTAGGATAAGGGGCTCCATACATTGTTATTTCATGACCTCATAAGCCCCCAAAATCCCTGCCGTTTTACAGCCCCAATAATATGATTCTTAAGAAAGTTAATATAGCCCAAAGGCTACCGTCTAACCAGCCCAAATTATTTGAGATCTCGCAACTAAAGTAAAATCCTTTGCAATAAAGTTTGTATCAAATTTAGTGTTGTTGCCGAAGTCTGCACTAATCTTGTATCTTTGCTTCCTAGCTTCTGCATACTTTCCTATTAGGAGCATGAGAGTTGGTTGAGAGTCGCTTCTAAACGAGATGATGTATCCAGTCCATTCTATTGCCCATTGGAAAATCGCATCGCTCCAGCTTTTTCTAGCTCATCTCTGGTAGTACAGTCTACATGCAAACCTCTAGCTTCTCTTATGCTCCCTGTATGATCAAACAAAGTTAGGCCAATTCCGGCCTTAGCTGTGGAATACATCATGGTTAAAGCAATATTGATTTTAAAGTTCATGGTTCCTGTTGGTTCCTCCAATTGATGTGTGGTCAATTTAAGGGCATCGTCATTTTTGGGGTTGTAGTACAGAGATTGCATCATGTTATAACCTGTTTGGTTGACTGTCTTGTTACCACTGATAAACTTAATGATATTATTTACTGTAAAAGCACTGTTTTGACTCTTCTTTTGAAAGGTAATATTACACCTGGCTTTCCATATATGCCAGATGATAATGCTACATAGAACTTGCCAGTCAATATCGTAACCTCATCTATCTGGATTTTATTGTTTAGCCAATCTTAGAAAGTGTTTGTACCATTAGTAACATATTGCATATCAAAGTTAAAATGCATCCAAACTTCTCTATTGACTTTGAGACGGCCAGAGGCATGGGAATTGGGACGTGGGCAGGCATTGCTTAGGGCAGCCACAAGCCCGAAAACTCACTTCTTCTTTTTAACACTCACTAGATTTGTGCCCGTGCTACGCACCGGACATTTTTTTCTTTTAACCATATTTTTCATTTGGTGTGCGTGGGGCTTTGCCATGCCCCGTGACGATGCGTTTTAAATTTGGAGTGCGCTGGGCTTCGCCCTTGGCGATGCATTTTTAATTTGATGTGCGCGGCGCGGGGCTTCGCCCCTCCCCGTAGCGACGCCTTTTTAATTTGGTATTTGATGGGGCAACAGATTCGTATACAATTGTATTAAATTTGGTATACCAATTTGGGGAAATTACCAATTTGTGAAATTTGTGAAGACGTAAAATTAGCTGTTACTTAATTTACCGATCAAAAGATAAATACATTAATCAAATCACTTAATTGAGTGCGCTCATGGTACGTAGCCCTATCATTCATTTTACATAAGCTAGTCCTTTATCTCTATCTCGGCCACATGCACTAAGAATTTGAAGATATGATAGTATGATGCAGATGGTTTTCTTTAGCTTAATATAAGGCGGTTTATATCTGCTTTGAGGGATTTTAATGGTGTAGTTTGTGGCAGATCTATTAAAGTTTATATGAATGGTACGTTCTATGCATGCGCACAGTTCCAGTTCCTGCTAATAGTGAAATGTAGATATTGTGAAGACGTAAGGGATAAGAATCTCATCGACTATTTCTATAGGTATATTTCTAAGCTTATATATTTGTACAAAAAAAAAAAAGGAAACCCAACTTACGACGCGTTTTGGAAAAGACATCAAAACCAAACTTAATTCGGAAACGGTTTGAAATTGAATTACAAATTTCAAAAATTTTCCCGGTTTGACGGAAGTATTGTCCACCTGAAACGGTGTTACTAACGCCCAGTTAAGTATTTGGTGTAAACACGGTGTAATGAAATTAATTAGATTAAAATTCTGATGAAAGTGTTGTCCACCTACCTTTTTGTTGACGGTGTTACTAACGGGCAGTTAAATACTTGATGTAAACAAAGTGTAACCCAATTTTTAATATTCCGACCATTAGAATTACGCCAAGTGTCCTCACCATAGCTTCTACATTAGAAAAGGCCTATTTCGGCCAATAGGAAGCGAAGGTTTCACCATCGTTCAACGTGAGAACTTATTTTGTCAAGCCTTTAAGGGGAAGATTCCATAGCCCTTGCCTCTTCTTTTTAAACTCAATTATTATTGCATTTAGGTATGAGTGCAGGACATTATCTAAAATACTCGAGGGACATCCCACCAAGTTTAAGACCTAATATTTAACCCTAGTTGGGCCGACTGACCGAGCGAAGCGAGGAAGGGAGAACCTTCTATATGGTCACTTTTTTGTAAAATGTAAGTGATCAATTGACACAAAAATATTAGAAATGGTACAGGCCGAAAAAACAAAAATGTCCCTCTGAATCAAAATTTTCTTTTTCTCCTTTAGACATTTTCGTAAATAAACCGAAGAGGAAGGGCAAATAGGTATGAGACATTTTCGTAAATAAACCAAAGAGGAAGGGTAAGTATGTATAAGAGTCAAACTGTATTATAATTTCTTATGTATCATATTTTTTCAGGGGTAAAATTGGCAAGCAAACTAGGGTTAATGGAACTAAAACTCAGTTCTCAACAAGATTATGGGATTGAGAAAAGAATATGGCAAAGTCTATGAAAACTAAAAACTGTTTCTAAGATTAAGCTATTTCTATGGAAGTGTCTTATAGATTCTGTATCTACAAGTGAAAGACTCAAGAGATATGCTGGTGGAGAGGTTTCTTACTGTCATTTTTGTCAGCAGGAATGGGAGAAAACTGAACATCTCCTTATGTTTTGTCCCTTTACAAGAGTTGTTCTT
This sequence comes from Papaver atlanticum, assembly GCA_023531105.1. Classification (NCBI taxonomy): domain Eukaryota; kingdom Viridiplantae; phylum Streptophyta; class Magnoliopsida; order Ranunculales; family Papaveraceae; genus Papaver; species Papaver atlanticum. The sequence continues at coordinate 981,135 of JAJJMB010017545.1, read as the reverse complement.
ACTTCTGTCCCAGGTGGCCTGAGTTCAATGACTCAATTTACTGGAGTACAACAATGGGTTATCAGCTGGTTCAACTCTCAATCATCTGCTAATGAAGACTGGATTATACAAATATCTTGTGCTTTATGGGAAGTTTAGAAGGAAAGATGCAAAGTCGTGTTTGAGCAGACAAAACCAAACCCAATATCCTGCATCAGAAGAGCTCAATGTCTTGAACAATCTATCAAAGATGATATATCTAGTTCTAGGATTACCAAAACTACAATTCCTTTATCAAGGAATAGTCATTGGAAACCACCAACAACACCTTTTGTGACCATTAATTTTGAGGCTTCTTTTAAGTTATTTTCTAAGGATTGTGGCATAGGACTGATCATAAGGAATTTTACAGGGGCATACCAAGGAGCAAAGTGCATCTACAGCAATGGAAACCTGAACACAGAGGAGGCAGAATGCACAGCTGCACTGGAGGCGGTACGATGGGCAATGAGTCGACAGCTAGCGTATATCATTCTAGAAACAGATTTATCTAATGTTGCTGCTGCCATCAATGGAGATGATGCAAGAGTTTGCTGGGAAAATTTACCAATTATCTCTGACATTAAATTTTATCTTAATAATTTTAGTTCTTGGAAAGTGAGGCATGTAATAAGAGAGTGCAATCAGGTGGCTGATACTTCAGCCAAATTCTCTAGAAAACACAAGGTTAATAACTTATGGGAGGAGTTACCTCCAGATTTTATTTGTAGTCAGTTAGAGGAAGATTTAAAGGATATTTCCATAATCTTACCTCCCTAATTAATAAAATTTCTTTTGAATCAAAAAAAAAAAAAAACAACTAGAATATAACATATCTAAAATTTTGTGCCTTGGAATTTTACAAATTTTATCTCGTTGGAAATATATTAAAGAGAGCTACACAATGAGTACAAACAAAAATATCAAATTTAAATTTTTTACGAAAAATCCGGAGGTGTTTATCATTTTAGGCCCAATTTTCAAAAATTGATTTCATAGCCATCATGCAAACCACCACAAAGGATGCATAACACATTATGTAGCCATATTTTGGTTTATGCATCAACTAATTTTCCATTGCAACTAATAAAACGATGTACTCCCTCCGTTTTTAGGAAATGTGATACTTTCACTTTAGGCACAAATTTTCTTTTACAATCCAATTGCAGCAGTATTTTCTTTTTTATTCGGTCGGCCCTCTCCACCATGGTAGCGGTGTTCTAGTTGTTTTAGTGCGCTTATCAGCCGGTTGGTTACAAGATCTTATTTGAAAAATAATTTTAAAATTAGACAAACTCTTAACTAACTCTTGATATTCAAGAAACAAATTTTGATCCTCTCACTGTAACTTTGAGACATCACCATCAACACAAGATATCACTGCTTGATTATCTTCTTCAATGATTATCTGAGAAAACTTTAACTACTTTACCCATTTCAGAGCCTTATGCATCACCATAGATTTTGCTTGATTAACATTCATTATTGCTCTTGCTGGGTATGCTATCACCCCCAAGAAGACTCTTGTATGATCATGCATCACTAAATAAAAACCAGCAAGATTGTTATTAGTTTTTCGAGAAGCATCAATATTAATTATTTACCAATTAAAACGGGTTTATTCCAACTAGGGTTTTTAAGATTCAAGTTATTGGTCTCAAGATTGTTAAATCTGATATCATACTCTGCACATGAAGCACTAATCTTTGAGATTGTGAATCTAGGATGATGAATTTTATTCTCAAAAACTTTATCACATCTAGATTTCCACAGACAAAGACTAACAACAACAAGGTTTATAAGATAAGGGTTTTCAGCTTCAATTGATGTAGAATCAAACCAGCTCTTGATATAAATTTGTATATCATCATTTCTTGAGGCAGAAACTTGTAGAGCAGATGAAATTCTGAACCAAATAACTTTTACATTGAAATGACGAGGGTACTAAGTAGACCACAATCTTTTTGATATCAACCTGTATAAGACACACCTTGCATCATATAATATGGGATGAGACTTTTAATAAGATAGCAACCACAAGATGTCCACTTGGTATATAGTATAAGTTCGGATCGAACCAACTATGGGATCAAACCAAGTGTTTGATTAACATACAGTGCAATTACTTCATTATTAGTAAAACAATAATTATAACGCGAAAAGTAAAGTAAAAGCATACAACAAGATTTTATTAACGAGGAAACCGTTAATGCAGAAAAACTCCGTGACCTAGTCCAGTTTTGAATACTCTCAGAATTAAGTCGTTGTACAAAGACTACTAACTACGTATAGTTGAGACCAAGTAAACAAACTCAAAGTTACCTAGTTCCTTCAGTATCCCTGCGCCTACTACTAATCTAGTCAAGCACGTGAATCCTAAGATATAGTCCACTATCTTAAGTTGCTTCATCCGATGTGAAGACTTCTACCACTCAACTCCTTTGGATCGTATTCCAAAATACTAAAGGACTAAACTGTATTCGGTAACCGCTCTAATATCAAGAACTAATTCAGAGATATTGTTGACTTATACAAAAGGTTTTCCGTTTAAAATACTAAACTCTTTTTTATCGGTTTAGATCAACTAAGATCTAGATTATCGAGATAATCAAATCTTAGTTCACAACCTATCATATTCAGATCTTGAAGAGAACCACCAAATGATAGATCTATGACAAGCAATAAGATGTCTATCAAGATAAACAAGTTTCATCGAATCCCAGTCAATCAAGTGTCCACAAAGTATATCACAAAGATTGGAAACAATTTAGAAATCTACTTGTTTTCAAATCTTCGATCTTTAATGTACGTGCACAAATAACTTGATTCAATTATGATCAATCACGCATAGAATGGAGTCTGTTAACAATGGATGATCACACGCCTATCTTCATATCTAAACACAGATCTGAACTATGTCGATCCTTGATTTAGTTCGGGTGACCTTATATCATAAGAAAAGGATCACGGAATAAACAAACTAGGTGAATATTAAGGATCAACTACAGTTACTCAATCAAATCAATAGTCAAAACTAAAATAACTAACGATTCTAGTTTCCCACCAACGGTACTTTTAGATCCCTCATAAGTCTTTAAATGAAATGGACATAAGAGATTTCACCTAATTAGGTTACTCTCCTCCACAGGTGAGTATTACGAATAATATTACTAGTCGGCTTCTCAGACAGACTACAAAATAAAGTGCGTGTGTTCTGGGATAAGTTTGTAAAAAGAAAAAGCTTCACTATTTATAGACTAATATCGAAAAGAAAATAGTGAAGTTTATGGCCCTCATAAGTCTTTCTTGAGGCAGAAACTTGGGATTTTTAATAATATTTATGGACACCAAGGAATTTCCATAATCGAAAATATCAAAAAATATGCATTAAATACCAAGTTTCAGTTTTGTCTAATTCCAACTAATATCTAACTAATATACCAAAATATTTCATGGATGACAACTCAATATTAGTTAGCATACAAATATACTTTACTAATATATCCTAAAAATATGTGTTTTACTAATTTGAGAATCTTTTATTAGGTTTTCGAATTTATATGTCTTTAGTTTCCCAATAATATATGTCTTTTATTGAAGCTGAAAACCCTTATCTTATAAACCTTGTTGTTGTTAGTCTTTGACATCTGCGGAAATCTAGATGTGATAGAGTTTTTGAGAATAAAATTCATCATCCTAGATTCATAGTCTCAAGTTAGGGCTTCTTGTGCAAAGTATGATCTCAGGTCTAACAATCTTGAGACCACTAGCTTGAATCCTAAAAATCTTAGCTGGAATAGACCCCCTTTAATTGGAAAATAATTAATATTGATGCTTCTCTAAAAACTAATAACAATCTTGTTGGTTTTTATTTGGTGATGCATGACCATACAAAAGAGTCTTCTTGGGGATGACATCATACCCATCAAGAGCAATAATGAATATTAATCAAGCATAAGTTTTGGTGATGCTTATAGCTCTGAAATTGGGCAAAGTAGTTAAAGTTTTCTCCGATAATCATTGAAGAAGATAATCAAGTAGTGATATCTTGTGTTGATAGTGATGTCTCAAAGTTATAGCGTGAGGATTAAATTTGTTTATGGAATGTCAAGAGTTAGTTAAGAGTTTGTCTAATTGTAAAATTATTTTCAAATAAGATCTTGTAACCATGCGGATGATAAGCTTACTAAAAATCTAGGGTTAATATTAGGTCTCAGACTTGGTGGGATGTCCCATGAGTATTTTAGATAATATCCTTACTACCAAATTGAATGAGAGACTGGGTGAAGGAATGAGTTTTCAACCGTGGAAAAGACTTTTTTACACACTAGGATGATGTTTAGCCGCTCTCTTTTTATTATTAAAAAATCCCAAGCGGCTAATGTTTAGTCGCTTTCCCCTTTTTACCCTGATATTTTTAATAACAAAATTTGTAAAGGGCCACTTCAAATAGTTTTAATTGTGATAAAGGTCATAAGGTTATTTTAAATATGGCAGGTTGTAATATTGAAGATAAATCTCGGAAGATTATCTTTCGTGGACGGCGTAGTATGAATAACTATTATCTTATTAATATTCGGTCCAATTTATATTACAACTTGACCAAAGTAGAATCAACTCATTTATGGCATGAACAGTTTGGTCATATCAACTATAGAATGCTTGGTAAGCTCATTAATTGTGAACTTGTCAGAGGCGTTCCAAAAATTAATGTTGAGGTAGAAGTTGTCTGTGATGCCTGTCAAAAGGGTAAACAAGAAAAAGTTTCACATAAACTTTCACGAGACATAGCTACTAAAGCTCCTCTTGATCTTCTACACGTGGATCTTTTTGGTCTTACCCAACACGCTATAGTTGGAGAAAAAAGGTATGCCTTAATAATGGTTGATGACTATACTTGTTTCACTTGGGTTGCTTTTCTAAAACAAAAAAATGTCACTCTTGTTGAGGAGTTTAAGATTATTGTGAATAGAATCCAAAATGAACAAGGTCGCAAACTTAAGAAAGTAAGAAGTGATCGTGGTGCAGAATTCAAAGATACAAAAGTCTACGAATATTGTAATAAACTGGGAATAACTCATCAATTTTCTGCACCTATTACTCCTCGGGCTAATGGAGTTGCTGAAAGAAAGAATAAAAATATCCATAAGATGGCTAGTGCTTTCACAATTTTCTGGGAGAAGCTGTTTTCATAGCCTGTTATCTCATGAACCAGGTATATTTGAGACCGAAAATACTAAATACTCCCTATGAATTGTGGTGAAGAAATCCTAATCTAGGTTATCTAAGATTTTTTGGAAGCAAATGTTACATTCTTAAAGACAGAGAACACAAAGGAAAATTTGATTTTAAAAGCAATGAAGGTATCTTTCTTGGATATGCTTCTGACAGTCGTGCTTTCAGGGTATACAATCTTCGAACTAAAGTCATGATAGAATCTATCAATGTGGTTATTGATGATATCTGTGAATTTAGATAAGATAAACAAGTTATAACTGAGCCACCTCCTTCGGAAACAGTTACTAAATCTAAGGATGCATCCAATGAAGAAGAACTTGATGTTGTTCACACAACAAGTGATCCTGACAAAGACGATACTGACAGTGTTGCTGAAATTCCTAACAATATCGAAAGTGAAACTCAAAAACCTCCAAAGTGGGTGCATTTTAAGAATTTTGAGGATCACATTATTGGTGATGCAAGTGCTAGGGTAATGACTCATGGGCAACTACGAAATGTTTGCCATTATACTTGTTTTCTATCGTCAATTGAACCAAAAAACGTAACGAAGCTCTTGAAGACCCTGCATGGGTAAATTCAATGCATGAGGAACTTAATAAATGTGAACGACAAGGTGTATAGACACGAGTTTTGAAACCAGAAGGAGTTAATATTGTAGGTACAAAGTGGATTTTCAAAAACAACTTTGATAAATATGGAACATTTGTTCGTAACAAGGCCGGACTTGTAACTCAAGGATATTCACATATAAAAGGTATTGATTTTGGCGAAACTTTTGCTCCTGTAGCTCATTTAAAATCTATTAGACTTTTACTTGCTTATGCGTGCAATCTTAAAATAAAACTCTTTCAAATGGATATCAAGTCTGCTTTTCTCAACGGGAATTTAAAAGAAGAAGTTTATGTCGCTCAACCTAAGGAATTTGAGGATCATGTCTATCCGGATCATGTGCTTAAGTTAAACAAAGCACTGTATGGTTTTAAACAATCTCCTAGAGCATGGTATGACAAACTAACATCCTTTTATAACGAAAAGGATTCTCTAGAGGAGGCACAAATGAAACTCTTTTTACTAAGTGGAGTGGTAGAAATGTTTTAGTTGAACAAATTATGTTGATGACATCATCTACGGATCTACCTATAAAAATATCACTGAGGAATTCTTAACTCTTATGAGTAATGTGGGAGAATTATTATACTTCCCAGGTTTACAGATTCAGCAACATAAAGACAATATCTTCATATCTCAAGAAAAGTATATGATGGAAATCTTGTTAAGAAGTTCGACCTTAATGATGCATTTCCTATGGCAACTCCAATACCAACCACTGGAAAGCTTCAATCTGATTCCAAAAAAAGGTCTGTCAATCAGAAACTTTATCGGTCTTGTATTTCACTGCAACTAGACCAAATATCGCTTTCAGTGTGGAATGTTGTGCAAGATTTCAAGCTAATCCAAAAGAGTCACATCTAAAAGCGGTAAAAAAAAATCATGCGATATGTGAAAGGGACTGTTGGCTACGGTTTATCATATTATATGGACACCAATGATAGTATGATTGCTTACTTAGATGTACTCAACCAAATATTTCATCCCCGGTGAACTTGTTAGCTAGATATAGCTCAACACTGATGCAATGCTTTTGGAAGGGTATAGTGAATGTAATCATATACTTAAAAGGAACCATTGACAAAATTTGTTATATACCTGCAAAGACATAAAGATGACTACTAAAGGAAGTGCAATCTAAAAGTTGTTGATTTTGAAGGTACAATTATATTTTCTCCCACAAAAGTAATAAGGGGGGACATGACTGACTTATTAATTAAGTAATTCCCTATTTTCACTTTCGGTTAGTACATGATTAAAGGAACTGTCTGGATGCTCTTCTGATTGAAATCAGGGGGAGATGCCGACATCAGGGGAGGATCCAAGGATATGTTGTCGACATATTTTACTTCTAAATATGAAGTTGTGTCATACTCTTTTTCCCTTTGACCGAGATTAGTTTTTCTCACCTGGTTTTTATTACTCAACAAGGTTTATAAAGAGATAACCATAACTACACCAACCACATGTCAAATGGTGAAGACCTGGGGACCGCATTTGTATTGATGAACAATATCATAATCAAAGGAATGAAACGCAACAGTTTGTCAAGTGAAACCACTTTCAGATCAGCAAAACGAAACAAGGATTGTATTGCCACAGTTTTCGGCACAAGTCAACAAGTAGTACTGATACTACTACTGCGCATCAATACTAGGTTTTCATCAATCACATATAAAACATATAAAGGATGCTATGTATGAGTATTCGGCAAAGGCATACTTCTGAAATTATTGCTCTGTGCTCTTTTCCCTTCGTCTAGGTTTTATCCCACTGAGTTTTTCCTTTGTCAAGGTTTTAACGAGGCAACATATGCGAGTCCAACACTGTTCAAAGTTTTCTTAATGTTGTACTTTTTTTTTAGTTAAGGTTTTATCCCTCTGGATTTTCATGGGGAGGTTTTAATGAGGCAATTGACTTAGATACAGTGATCATCGAGGAGAGAAACTAGATATGAAGAATTACATCTGAAGCACTATATATGAAGCAACACTGCTGGACTGTACAAGGGGGAGTGTTCTAGGGTCTTTGGCGGCTTTGGGACATGTGTGCGGCTCATCTATATGTAACTACGGTTTACATCCTAGCCTTTAAGTAGAGGGTTATTCCTTCTATGCAATACTACAATGATATCTAATGAATGAGTTCAGTTTCTTTTGCCTATCAATACCCATGATTGCTAAAGGGGGTGTCCGGAATTAGCAGGGGGGTACTGTTTCATATGAGACGAAAGAGTTACATCCAATCCTGACCGTCGGATCACCCAAACGGTACCCCTGCTAATCCCGGTAACTCCCTTTAGCAATCATGCATTTTCCCTTTTTTTTGTACAGTCCAACCTCGATAAACGAATGTTCGATAAATGAATAACCTCGCCAAATGAATAATTTTCTCTGGTCCCGACTTGGGCCAAGGTGATAAAAGAATAACCTCGCTTAATGTATTAATGAATAAAAAAAGTTAAATCCATAAAGGCCCTACAAAAATATAAACGAATGATCACTAAATTTCATATAAAAAAAAAAGAATAACCCAAAATACAAAATCAGTAAATTTACATAAAAATATATGTAGAAATAAACTAAAAAAAATAATCATCTATAGTCGATTCTTCCACCCAAGCCAAAACGCACCGCAACCTTAATTTTATGCAATGCTTGCACAATTTTTAGAATATTTTGCTCGTATTGTAGCAAGTAATTTTTTTAAGTGACCATCGCTTGAAAGACATCTTTAGATGACACATTTGGTACGACGCTATAATCATCTGGTTCAGGATCATTCTCATCATTCATTACTGACTCAATAATTTCTTCATCCTATTGGAACTTGGAGATTCCATAATTGCATCATTCTCGTTAAGATAATTTAAAAGATATTCGACGTCCATCACATTTCTATAACGTAAATTAGAAATGACACCAGTTAATCCTTGACCATTTTCTGGTTCGAGAACATCAATATCTTCAAGCCGAATCTTATAATAACGGAAACAATTTGCATTTCTTTTTTTTTTGCCGTCACATCAAATCTCCAAGCCATAGTAGGATTTGGTGGGTCAACTTCAAGGCTTTGCAAGATGCTAGAATAAAAACGACGATGGTAATGAACTTTGAATGCTCGAATAATTCCAGCATCACATGGTTGAATTTTAGATGTTGTGTTAGGGGGTTTGAAAAATAACTCTACATTTTTCAGGCCTTCAACTACCCTCTAGGTACATTTGTACATCTTCTCTTATACAATTTAACTTCTTAATTAAGAAAATATTGTCTAAATGAATAAATATTCGCTTATCGATAAATAAATAAAATATTCATTTATCAATGAATAAATAACCCCGCTAAAATATTTTTTATTAGTCCCGAGGGCATTCATTTATGAGGTTAGACTGTAATAGACGTACTGAGGTTGATGGGTATTTTGGGTCCAAAAGCATAGCTCAGTGGTATCCCATCAACTCCAGTAAGGAGGAAATCAGGGGTTCAATCCCCACCGCCGTAAAGGTTACTGGCTGGATTCGGGTAGGGGTCTGGGGCCGACTTTCATGTATCAAAAAAAAAAAAAAAGGTTGATGGGTATTCCATTAGGATGGTTCTTTGCATTGCAACCAGTCGGGTGCAAGTGAAGTGTAGAAAAAGTTGGTTGTGGTGGTGGTAATAAATGAAGTAAGAGGAGGAATATTAGTCACACTGGTCCTACCAAAAGACCAATAAAAGTGATTCGTGAACCACAATCAATTAGAAAGATAGAAAATGAAATGCAACACATTTGGGGAAAAGAAGACAAACAGTTTTACTTCTTCTTTACTCTTGGGGTGTTGTCAAGATAATGAAATCACTCTGCATCACTCAGACTACTTTCCATTCTTCTCTCTTTCTCTCTCAGAAAATAGAGTAATAATGTGAAGAAGAAAAAATGGGTGAAATATTAAGAGCATCATCGGTTGGTTGTCATCCATCAGGTAATCTTTTCTCTTTCACAATTTTCAGTTTCAATCCCTCTATGCAAGTATGGTTAATGTTGACGGCTGATAAACATGGGTTTAAATCATTAACAGGTGGATATGTCAATGTTAGGAAAGGAAGAAAGGAAGTATTGCAAGTGGTGGTGGGAAATGCTAATAATTCTAAATGGCAATGCAATGCATCAACTAATTCTTCCAATTCACCATTATCTGTCAAGAACGATACCAAGCCGCTATCGACTTTTTCTTCGAAAATTGCTACTGATATGCCTCTTTATGAACCACCTGGGGTACTACTTCTTTTAATTTACTGCTAGGATACTGGTCTTTCTCTCTTGCTTGCTTATATGAGATGTGTATTGTTTGGACTAGTAGGTCACTTTTGATGAATACCTGAATGACCGAGCTAGAGTTTTCCAAGCAATCTTTCCGGATAAGAAAAGAAGTGAGAGATTGAATGAGGTAATGGAGTCAATTCATTTACTAGAACAATTGATTTTTGTTAATTGTCATTAGTTGCATATACACAGTTCTATAAAAGCTGTTGTCTCACAGAACAATGTATTTTGCCAGCGCCAATGACATTACCAACATTCCCTAACAGTTGAATTAAGCAAATTTTGTATTCAAAACATTTTTCTTTTGTTTCCAACACTTTTCCAACCCTGGGTTCGGAAGTCAGTTTAGAGCAATGAGATTAGTATTCATAACTCTACTAGACATAATAATATCAAGAAACTGAATTAAGCAAATTTGTGAGCATTTGCAGGAGGAGTGGAGAATACAGATGCTGCCCATACAATTTCTCTTCTTGACTGTTTCGCCTACCGTGGACATGACAATTGGATGTAAAACTAATAGTAAAGATTACCCTGCTGGAGTTCCTAGCGACGTTACTAAAGTACTAGAGCTTGATATAGTAAGTGATATGCATATCCATTGATATCAAGTTGGACTTGGTTGAGAGCTATAAACCTTCTTTAGTAAACCCAAATTATGTTCTTGTGTTGTAGACTAGATGGGAACTGCAAGGTTTAGACAGAGTATTCCAACCTACTGAATTCGTACTTGGCGTACGAGGGGCGCTATATCCTGTAAGACGAGGAATTCGTAGTCGTCTTAAAGGTCAATTGGAGATGAGCATCAGTTTTGTACTCCCGCCTGTGGTTTCTGTAGTGCCTCAAGATGTTCTTAGCAATGTTGCAGAATCGGTTAGACCCATTGAAAGACTCTTTCAATTCGTATTGATAATTATAAATTGCAGGAATACAATTGAACTGAACTTTGTTTATTTATGGATGTACAACAACAGGTACTGAACAGATTAGTGGAGAACATGAAGCAGAAAGTGAATGAAAGCTTGGTTGCTGATTTTAATGAATACAAAAGGGACAAAAGATTACAAGCATAAACTTGAAGCTTTGTTGTGTGTATTTTATTATTACTCACTGGGGTGGTGCATTTTCTTTTTATTTCTGCAACTTGTTAACAAACAATGATCAAAATGAGAAATGAAATTATAATCTCTTTTGTCAATCACCACTGCAGTTCTGGCTTTGCAACTGATCGGAATTGCTAATTAGGGGCTTAAAATCAAGGAGTAATGAAACTTGGGATTTACCACAAAATATAGAGAATAAAAGAAAAAACGGAAGGGAAACAAAAGAGTAAATATCATTGATTTAGGTTATATGTACATCAATGAAACAAAAACCTCTCCTACTAGTTCTACTAAATCACCGACTCCTCTTCTCCTATACTACTAGTTGATTTTCTTCTACCAAGGTGATGATGCAGCTGCTGAAAATTTCTCCAAGATCTTCTTTCTTTCTTCAGTATAACTCTTCTCCATCAACTCAAGGGTCTCAATCTCTTTCTTCTGAACCATTGCAGAATCGTTCCACGTCTTCAACTCTCTCATCAAAGTATCAATCCTGTTCAAAGTAATACAAGCTTTAACCTGTTTATCGTTCCTCTCATCTCTCTTCTCCTGCATATTCTCTCTGCTCCTCTTTTCCTCATCTGAAATCTTTCTTAGTTTATCAAACTTTTCCCGGAGTTTGACAACATTGTAACCATTCTGTTCAAGGGTTGAGAGTTGAGAAGCATACTCCTCTATACCTTTGGAGAACTCAACAGGATCAACTGGTTTTGAGAATTTCAGAGCAAGATTCACAAAATCAATATCCAACACAAGCCTGAAACCCATACGAGCAGTTGAAGAGGATTTTTCTAATGGTTCAAGATGGGGATCTTGTGGCATGATCTTGAACAGGTGGTCTCTAGTAGTCTTCAACTCAGGAGAGGTTTCAAATGAATGATGATAAACGCCATGAGGTGATGATGATGATAAGACTCTCACACTTGTAGGAGGTGTTTGTTTTTGTTGTTCATCTGTTGATGAAAAGTTTGAAGATGATCCAATACTACTCTTTCTTTTGGATGCTTGGGAGTTTTGGCAAGAATTCATTATTTTTTTGGTGGGGGTTTCTCTATGGTTTAGGGTTTTCCAAAGAAGATGAAAATGGTGTGTTTTCTTCTCTACAGCTGAGCTGAGTGCCTGTGTTGCTGCTGCACAATGAAGGAAGTATCGGATACTTTAATAGGCGCAGATTTGACCGGTTTGCTGTCCTGGTGTAGTATAAGCCAGTTGGTTTACTGACACGTGGGCATCTATTCGGGTCTCTGTAAAACTGTATATGTTGTGCAACCACGTGAAATTGTACCCTATTCTTCTCGGTTCTGCACACTTCTAGCCTGAGATATGCTTCTTCTGTGAAAGTTTTGTATATTGTAGAAGAAAAGATCACACTAATGTTACTCTCAAATTACCTACAGTGATGAATATAAGCGCAATTGAAATTCCTGTGCGGGCTCCCGTCAGTTTGAGTTTCATTCTTGCGAACGTACCATTTATTGATGGTGGGTCATGATATATGCACAAAAAAAAAAAAAAAACAAACAAACTGGGGTAACAGTGATGCAAAATATCGAGGAAAATCTCAATAGGATCCAGTGGTGGTTGGGTTGCCGTTCTACGAAATGGATTGTAAAACATTAAAGTGGGACTCGCAACCTCTCTCTTTCGGGATTTTCCGTCGATATATTTAGCGTTTACATTGGGGTAAATGGGCGAAAGTAACTAGCATTTGTATTTTAAGATTTAGAATCTTGAAAATTGTTTTATGTTAATAAAGAGGGCTAAGGATATTAGCTAGCATATGCGTTGCCAATAGATCACATTTCTCGGCTTTACACCTTAGCTAGCCACTATTGGAGCAAATACTATGGTTATAAAAAATTTCTCCACCATTCTGAAATATAGAATTTCAACTACTATGTTTGGCGGATCGTAGCCGATTGATTGGATTGCTTAGGTTTATCTATGAGATAATAGAATTGGACACTATCTCATAGAAAATTTTTAGCCCGTGGAGACTGAGGTTACTGTCTAAGTGGAAATCTGGTATTCGAAAATTAGTCTTCGCAGATATAATCTGATGTGAAGGTTGTTTTGGGGTCTAATATAAATATTAAGATACTAAGGGCCCCGACCCTGCATTCATGAGTTTCGAATGAAGAATTTGAGCCTTGTTCTTTGATTTAGAAGTTGGTAAAGACCTACCATTTGTTTCAGTCAGAATAAGTCTCCGGGACCCGGGACATTGGCTTCCACCAACAGTGAACTATTAAGAATCGCATCCCACGCATATTCGACATTATAGCCTGCAACTAATTCAGCTTTCGCTTCTGAGAGATTAAACGGAGCTTGATTCAATTCTGCAAGGCAAGAAATAAAGAACATAACCAATACAGGGAACAAGAGAATGCCGAACCATATTTGCTTTTGCGCCATGACAATCGCACTCAAATTACAGGAATCTACACATATTAGTACAATAATCAGAATCAGACCAATAAAGACTTTATAAGAGACTATTTGAGCTGCAGATCGTAATGCTATTAGAAAAGAGGGTTCAATAAAGAAATTGGTAAACTAGCTAAATGAGCAAGAAACAAGAAGGGTTTTTGAAAGAATTTTTTGTATCCCTTTTGTTGATGGTGGTTTTTAGTTCAGGGCTAAAATTGTAAAACCCTGTATTTTGTATGCCTACTTTCTGCAAAGAAGTAGAGCCGCCAAGAAGCTGATGATTGTCTATACCTCTCTGTTTACATATGAACTATGGAGTTTAATACTTATGAAATTTATTTAGAATAATATTGGTGCATGCAGCAACAATCCCAAATATTCTGTAAATTTTAGTAATCTCCCGCCTGCATTATTAACTAATGTGTGGCCTGCTGAGCATTTTTCCTATGCTATGTTCCCCGGCTGAACTCTTAATATTGACATGATATGACAACTAATGTTCGTTCGCAGCTGAGCAGCATGAGTTTCCCGAAGTATCAGGATTAAGATGTGCATGAAAGTACTCAATCAGAAGCACGCAAGTTGCGCTGCCCTCTGAGAATAAAATTAGTGATTTTGTATCAACATACAAAATTCACCAAAATTGATTAATTTTGTGTCATCTCACGAAATTCAATTTTCTATCCTAATTTTATCAATTTACAAAAATTAGGTTTTTTGCGGCCTGCGCAATATCTCGATCCCTATTGGTCGAGACCAAACCTAGGAAAACTAGGAAATTAATCCATCATGGAGCTAGTAGGAGCAAAATCCTATTAAAAGTTGGAAAACAAGAAATAAAGAGAAACTGCGGCAAATAAAAGCTGCATAAAAAAGGGGCGCGGCCACGCCGGTTTTCCCTAGTTGGCGCCGCCCATGGACGACCAGACATGCCCCATATTACTTCCTGCCGGCCCATCTTTTCCACCAACCAATCAAATCGCTCTAAATCCGCAGCCCGCACTTTTAATTAAGGGTGGAAGTTGGCTGGTCGACACACTTAATTCCTTAAGAAATCGAATATAGGCTGCCTGGGTCAGTCTTAAAATTATCACAGCCGCACGATTTGGCCGGCAAATTTATCAAGCCTAGCCGCCTCATGACACGACCAGACAAGCTCCATGACACACACCGGCGGGCCCACTTCTGTTCCAGCCAATCAGAACTCCTATAGCCTGCAGGTAGCATTCATGATCGCTAGCCAAAGTAGGCTAGTCATGCAGTTGTAAAAGAGGTTTAACGAGTTAAGACTGGCCATGGCAGTCTCAAATTCATCGCGGCCATCCAACTTAGCCAGCCTAATTGGATGGCTTAGATTTTGTTTTGGGCGACCAATGAAGTGCCGGTATATTCACCGGCGACTCGCCTTTAGCCTTGGCCAATCATGTTACTCACGACCTGCCAGCAACACATCAAACCGATCACTCAAAGTAGGTTGGATGCGCGGTTTTGGAAACCCTAATTTATGTTAGCGGCAGCACATTACTATCGCAAAACGATCTCGGCCGTCCAACTTGGCTAGCAAAATCGACCGGCCCAGATCCAATTTCAGACGGCCAATGAAGTGCCGGTATGCTCACCGACGACTCGCCTTTAGCCCTGGCCAATTGAATTGCTCCCAGCCTGTAGCTAACACCTAAAACCGTTAGCTCAAAGTAGGTTGACCACACGGCTTTAAAAGCCTCAAGGTCGACCAACGACAGCGCATAACTTCCGCAAAGCAATCTCAGCCATCAAACTTCGCCAGCCGAATCGACCGGCCTAGATCTGATTTCGGGGAACCAATGAGATGTCGTCGTGATCGCCGTCAGCCCCTCTTCCATGAGAACTGGTCGGCCAATCCTCAGCCTACCCATACGGCTCATGGCAGCTTCTTGAAGATGACCGGTCATGCTCCTTTTAAGATATTAAGTTCCGCGACCAACCAAGACAGGCTTTATACAACGATGCTTCATATGCATCAATTATTTTGAGCTTCTTGCTTAAAAACGATGCTTTATATGCATCGATTACGATCGATATTTTATAAATAACGATTTCATAAATAATTATTTAACCTTAGAGCATTACATGCTATTTCTTGCGGAAAGTCTCACAACTTGACTTGAAGCATATGACCACCCGCCGCCTAGCTTGCGCGTGATTGGTCAAAATAATTAGGTCTTGCAGACAAGACCCACTCAGCAACTTGCTACATATTTTCTACAAAATACTCGAGACATCAAACATGTCACAAACCGGGGATGTTCATCATGGTATTGGTCTGGCGGTCTACAGCGTGCGGCGTGCTACACGCCCATTATAAGAAAGTGTCAGAAAAGGAGGACAGTTAGTGATGGTAGAGAAGTAGTGGGAGTAAAACCAACCAGTCTTCCTCTCATAATAATAGGGACGTGGTTTTCACCATTCTACACGATCCCTACTTCTCCATCACTCAACTACTTCCACTTCCTATGAGATCAGGAGGGTCGGCTATGACTTGTATAAATAGATTTTCAATCTATTTCAACAACAACAGTGTTATCAACACAAGTATCCAGAAAACACCAAGAAATTATAGCTTACATTCCGTAAGCAAGTTCCACATTATGATACAAGTCATAAATAGCCACACCTCCATAATTCATCATTCTGATCTCAACACCTTCTTCGCTTCCCTCCCTAAGATCAACCCTTCTCCTTCATTTTGTGACTGAAGCAAGACTGGAATGACCATTTCTTGGTTTAGGCCAGAATTGTACAGATTGATCTCTCGAATCTAAAGTACTCCTGTGCAGTACATTTGTTTAGGGTTTTGATTCGTTTCTCGGCGGCACACCCAAATTTACCATTTCCAGCAGAATCAGTTTTTACCCCAAAACAACTGGCGACCACAGTGGGAGGTTAATCTATCGCTTGCAAGATCAATTTTCAATTTCATATCAATTTTCCCAAATTCAAGATGATGGATCTTAGGTCTGGATCAGTAACTAATCATGATACTACTGGCGCTGACAACACTCCTGGCGGTAATATCCCTGCTGCCGGCACCAATGTACCGCCTTCCAGCATAGTCAACACGTCTCACGGTGTTACGTCCTCTACCACCAACACCAGCAGCTCTGGGAACATTCCCTCTGGCGTGGCGCCTCCTATCACCAGAGCCAGAGTCGCTGATACTCTTCTTAATATGTCTTCGAGCACGACGCCCTTAATCACCATCAGAGCTGCCACCACTTCTTCGTCAAGACGGGAGGCTGGAGGAGCCCGAGGAAACCAACCTCCCATTACAATTGTCGATTTAATGGAGAGGCATGAAGTTCTTGCCAAAGCTCAGATAGAGATGGCTACAACTCAGAAAGAGGTACTCACTTTTCTCAATACACTCACGGAAAGTTTACCGCCAGAGCCACGCCAACCTCAAATGGAGCAGGCAAGGAACACTTTCATGACTCCTGGTACAAGTACTTCAACATGGCGTGTCTTTATAGATGAAGAAGCTCGTGCTGCTACTGAGCGACCATCAGAAAGGAATAAACAATCTAATTTCATCACACGTGAATACCTGGAACGAATTCTCCAGAATCGATGCAAGGAAAACCCGGCTACCATTCATCAGCACCAACCTCCTTATCCTCCTGATGTGCGAAGAGTTCCTCTTCTGAGGGGATATTCTTCTCCTCAGTTCTCCCTTTATGATGGTACTGGTAACGCTCGTGAACACATCTCTCATTTTTTGGAATCACTAGGGGAGCATGAATATAACCACGACCTCCGCCTGAAAGAATTCTCAAAATCACTCACTGGAAGAGCGTATACCTGGTACAACAACATTGTACCAAACAACATAGCCAATTGGTGTGAAATGGTTACCGCTTTCTCCAAGAAACATATCTTTGTGTATGTGCAAATTACTTTATCAGATTTGGGAAGGATGTTTCAGTGAAACAATGAACATCTACACGATTATATCAAGAGATTCAGAATTCAGGCGCTAGATTGTCATGATCCAAATGTAACTGAACATCAATTGGTGGAGTTATGCATTAATGGCATGGTACCCGTCTATCGCGCTTTATTCGAGAACCTACGCTTCCATACATTCTCTAAACTTCATGAAGCTGCTAAACGTTTGGCTACAATGGTACCATCCTTGCTAGAAAGAACCAGGCCAGCCTGGAATAAAGATACACGTGAAACTCGAGGGAATAGACGTCTCATCAATAAGCAATACAATACTCAATCCTCTGTAAGCGTGGTGGGCGAAGGAGGAAAGATGAAAGCTCCAACCACAGAACAGCAGTCTAAACGTGTGGCACCAGCACAACGGACAACTCAACCTCAGAAAATTGTCACCAAGGCTCCTGCACGACAACAAGAAACGAGAGAGGCTGCTCCAAACTTCCCGTTTCCAATTTAAGAGGTAATCGAACTCCTAGAAACATGGATTCAAGATGATTCCATCAAACTACCTCCTATCAGACGCCCACCAACTGAAGAAGAAATGGCAAATCCCAAATATTGCAGTTACCATAGGTTCGTCAATTACCCAACCAGTGACTGCAACAAATTTAAGTGCATTTTCAAAGAGAAGGTGGATGCAGGAGAACTTCAACTAGGCACTGAAGGAGTTCACAGGGATCCTCTTCATGTCATAAGCTGCATGCTTTCTGGGAAGTCTGTCTATAAAACCGTGCAATCTATGATGGAGCATGTATGTGAGATTCTCTATTTCTCCAAGGCGCAACGCCAAGATATATTTGCAGCCCTCAACCGTGTTGTGTCAGGCAGACGGTTGTTTTCAGTCGGAGAAGCTACTCCCAAATCCCAACCTCTCTTGGAAGATACAGCTGGTAAATGTAACTGGGGACTCCTAACCACTGCTCACCTGAAAGGTGTCGAGTTCGACAGCACACTGATTGATGCAACCTCTGACTTCAACATTGTCACTGTCAAGACTCTGAGGGCTGTAGGGATTTCAAAGCAAGAAGTTGTTCACTGCCCAACTCTGATCAAAAAATCAGAAGAAAAACTAAAAATGCTTACTGGTACATTAATCTCGAAATCAAGGTGGGAGATGCTCTAACACACGCCAAATTTCATATTGTTAAAGAATACCCAAATTACGATATGGTTCTGGGGCGCTTATGGATACATAACAACAAAGAAAAGCTAGGAGTATGTCCTTTGCCAGTGTCTATACCTGAAAGGGTCTCCAACAAGCCATCCAACCCTGAAGATTATTTGTTGCCATATCGACAACTCGCAAATGTGACACAACTGCCTGGAGAGAGCGCAACAACATTTGTTCGCAGATTCCAAACACAAATAAGTCTTATTGAACAACCCTTTATGCAACCAGTCACTCCTCATTCCGTCAAGACCTGGGGACTTGATCCAACTATCAACCTAGCTGTCGCTAAGCGATGTGAGTGGGATGCCGGTCCCTTCAAATATTTCATCAAGTGTTTAGAAGCTGTCCCAGTCAGGGATAATGAGTCTAAGAGTCAAATAGCTATGCAACACCCAAATCCATTTCAAGTTGGAGATATGGTAGTAAGGATTGCTGCTCAACCTGCTCCGCCCGATTCCCCATAAGGAAGATATGAGCCATACCTAGTGGCAGAAGTTATCTTGGGAGGCTACTGCAAGCTCATCAATGCTGACAACCTAGAAGGCGTAGTAATACACGCCCGGTGGCTCAAACATCTCAATACCTAAGATATCATGTCGCCTTTCCTCCAGCGTTTCTTTTAGCATTTCCTCTAGCAGTTTCCCCTTTCATGTAATATTTGTAATTCCTCCAAAATGATTAAACTGCTTGCATTCATAATTAGGATTTCAATCTATCAGTTAATTGAAACATCATTTTCTTTTGAAAAATTACTCCTGAGTCACTTCAAAACAAAATCTCAAGTAAACTCAAAATCCTCACAAAACAATTACCTACTAGCCTGAAACCAGAAAATCGAACGTGTCTCCTATCTTTTAAAAATACCTAAGAGGGGAATATTCAAAGGAAAGAGGAAGAACATGATATTCGATGGAAATCATCCAACAGCAGCACACCCTTCTCAGAGAAAACACCTTTCATATCTCGAAGAACAGCCCGCTTCAACGTTGAGATTAATGAGATCCCTTTACGAAACCGGGAAGTGATGAATCAGTAGTTAGTACGCGTGTCCCAGGGATACTCCCAGTTTGCAACTACTTCTTCAGAAACAATGCATCCAGTCACATGGCGCATCAATTGAAGATAAGGCTCCTTTCACCCGCTTAGCTAACAAAACACGACTTTTTGGATCTTTCGGTCCGTGGAAATACGTCTATGCTTCTGCATACTTCGCTGACACGCTACGAATCTCCAAATAATACGTGATCTACAAGGGGACGTCAAATGGAGTTACAGGTTCATGGATTAATCCTTAACCATTGTTGTTATTTTCTCTACTTTAAAGCTGTTGTTACTAGGGTTACATGTGTAGAAGAGATATCCTTTCTCATGAAAAGAATGAGCGGTTCCAGTCTTGTCAAGCATCGCCGCTTATATCTGCCATATCGCATCAATAAGTTGGGAAGGGCTTGAATTACAAAATCAAGATACTAATTGTGACATTCGAAGAATGAATATTGCGTGTGGAGATTTTACCATAACTCTACGAGATATTTCTAAGAGTTTGGGTTTCTTAGTTGGGAAGTTACATTCATGCATCCGATTGGAAACATAAAATCATGAAAGTAACATGAATAAAGAATTACTATTCAAAGAAGTCCTGGCCCCAGCCACATGAAGCAAAAAACTACAAAATACCAAAGGAGCATCTACAAGTTACAAGAACGATGCTCATCTACAAAGGAAATCACAAAGTAGAAAATCTAATTATCAGTATTAACGTCAGGATTAATGCTCCTTTCATCGCAATCCTCTTCGGGAGACGCCTCAACCTCCTATTCGAAAGCCGATCCAACATCATTTTCAAGAGCCACCCCAATAGCCTCTTCGGAAGCTTCTTCAACATCCTTTTTGGGAGCTGCTTCAACATTTTTTTCAGAAATAGTTTCAACAGCCTTTTGAGGATGTTCCTCGTAATAGGGCTCGTCCACATCAGAGTCGAGGATTATGACGCCGTTGTGAATAGGGTAATCATGTTTGTGTTCATCTGGGAGCTTCCTATACTCGACCCTTCATCGCTTTAGCCGAGCCGCAAATCTTTCAGCCCTGGTGCTTGTTGGCTGAGATGCTTCATCGCGTCTCTATTTTTCCTCCATGCTAACCGAAGCCAGGAAAGCTTAAACACGCTCTCGAACGATGCTCAGATGTGCGAGGGACATAACCTGTATGACCTGACCATCCTCACGAAACGGACGATTTATCTTAGCCAATACCTCTTCGAATGCGATTATCCTTGGATTGTCAACTTCAAAATCCTTCTTTGGGGAATTAGAGGAATAATCATCACTAGGAGTTCCTATCATATACTGCAGAAAAGTATTACGGTTATGTCAACAACTACGGTGAACGATCTAAAAAAAACTACAAGAGAATACGAAGCACATACCTGGAAAGAAGAAAAGTGCAACTCTTTGATGATCGGTGTGAAAAGAAAGACTCAAGTGCTTCCTTTTATATTTCGCAAATCAACAAGATCCGGGAAAGGAAAGGACTCTCTACCTGCCGTGTATAAAGGCTTTAGATGCAGGATATCAACCGATTATATACTCATCTACATGGAGCTAATTGACGTATGTTGGGGAACGATCATTACGTTCCTTGATACTTCATTAAACGTGTCTTGCTCAAAGACCGAGCCGGCCTCTATCCTAGTAACGTATGTTTAACTTTTCTCGTGAATTTTCTTCTTGAAAAATCGGGGGTACAACAACCTCACCCAATATTTCACTTATCAATTTGTATGGACTAACTCCAATATACTTTCAAGAGAATCAACTAGACAGTTAGACTCAATCTTAAGAAAAGTATATCAAAGAGTTATATCTCAATTTGTCGATTAATTCCGCAATCAAACAAATAGGAATTTGCGAGCCTGATTGAATACAAGAGAAATAACTTGAGCGGTACCAAAGACCAATGTTCAAGGATCAATCAATTTCAATCAACAACCAAAGGTTGGATTTACCAATTGATCGATTCAACGCACAACCTGTCAATTATATAACAAAATTTAATGTGGAAAAGAAATAACACAGACACCATAAGTTTTGTTAACGAGGAAACCACAAATGCATAAAACCCCCGGGACCTAGTCCAGATTTAAACACCACACTGTATTAAGCCGCTACAGACACTAGCCTACTACAAAGCTAACTCCGGTCTGGACTGTAGTTGAACCCTAATCAATCTCACACTGATTCAAGGTACAGTTACGCTCCTTACGTCTCTGATCCCAGCAGGATACTACCCACTTGATTCCCTTAGATGATCTCACCCACAACTAAGAGTTGCTACGACCTAAAGTCGAAGACTTGATAAACAAATCTTTCTCACACAGAAAAGTCTATTGGAATAGATAAATCTGTCTCCCACAGAAATACCTACGAGTTTTGTTCCGTCTTTTGATAAATCAAGGTGAACAGGAACCAATTGATAACCCGTACTTATATTCCCGAAGAACAGCCTAGTATTATCAATCACCTCACAATAATCTTAATCGATTAACGAAACAAGATATTGTGGAATCACAAACGATGAGACGAAGGTGTTTGTGACTACTTTTCAATCTTTCCTATCGGAGATATAAATTTCAAGCCAATCTTATGATTGTACTCAATCACGATAGAAAACAGCAAGATCATATCACGCAACTACAGAGAAAATAGTTGGGTTTGGCTTCACAATCCCAATGAAGTCTTTAAGTCGTTAACCTACAGGGTTTCATGAAAAACCTAAGGTTAAAGGAGAATCGACTCTAGCTTATACAACTAGTATCACACAGGAGGTGTGGGGATTAGGTTTCCCAGTTGCTAGAGTTCTCCTTTATATAGATTTCAAATCAGGGTTTGCAATCTAAGTTACCTTGGTAACAAAGCATTCAATATTCACCGTTAGATGAAAACCTGATTAGATCGAACTTATCTTGTTATACACAAATGAAATGTACCTTTATTTAGGTTTGAGTAATCGTACCTAAATGTGTACACTTAGTCGGTTCAACAATAGTTAACCAATGGTTAGCCATATGAGCACTTTCAAATCAACCTTATTCATCTTTATCATAACTAGTTCAAATAACTCAAATGAACTAGTTAGAGAGTTGTTCAATTGCTTAGATCTCATAGAAGTATACAAGACACAATCAAAGAAAAATCGATTTTGATTCATTCGAATCAATTCATGAACATTATAGCCACGGTTTGCAAAGATTGCATTCCTTATTATATACATGTTTTAGTTCATGAACAAACCGATTTTAGAAAGTAACCTCCTTAAGTATGCAAACGGGTACGCATACTTAAGTACCCGGATTGAGTTTGTTTTTTACTTCCAAACTCCAGCAGAAATTCACGGACGTGAAACTTCCGCCAGTATGCGTACGGGTACGCATACTTACCCAAATTTCTAATAACCGCCAGTACGCGTACGGGTACGCATACTTTAGGTTCCCGGTTTTGGAATTTTACACAAATGTGAGAACACACTATGTTTATATCAAAACATGGTTACTTGATCTAAACTCTCATTTCAATCATTGAAACTTTCTTAGAGGATCTTAAAATAGTTGTTATCCATAAGCTATTTTCATTAAAGCGATTTTCAAGTTATTGAAATAATATGACTTTAGTCACGAGTAAAGATGAACTCTGCTAAAGCGAAAGCTTACCAACACATATTTCGAGAAATAGATAAGCGAGATAAACTTGGCTCGAAATAGCAAATGTGTATAATTGAAGTCTATATAGCAATACGACTTTTGTCTCAAAATAGGAGATAGAATAAATAGACTTTTGAGTGATAGATAAGTTCAAGTCTCCACATACTTTTTGTTGATGAAGTTCCACAAGTTCCCTTGAGTAGTTCTTCGTCTTCATTCGATGAACGCCGTGGAGTCTAAAGCTCAACTACACTTACTTTCCTAATCCGAGACTTAGCTATAAGTAGACTAGAAATCAAGACTTATAGTTTTGGCAACTAAACTTGACAAACGAGTTTGAGATAGAAACGCTTGCGAGTTCGACTGAGCAATGCTCAAACAATCTCCCCCTTTGTCAATTTTAGTGACAAAACTATCAATACATATGGAATACAAAATAAGTAAACTTTGTAGCTTCTCTTCAAAATGCTTGATCTCCTTGGTTCTTCAACATTACTCGAAATCTTCGTCACTTCCAAGTACTCCAATGATTCTAAATGTGTTCAACTCAGCATCATCGTTGTTGAAAATACGTAGCTATAACAATGATAAAACAATAACTCATCTCACATGAAAACCACTCCCCCTTACATAATGATCCGTAAACTATATGTATTTATAGTGTGAACTACACATTAATCCTCCCCCTTTTTGTCAATAAAATTGGCAAAGGTACGAAAACTAGTTGGATCCTAATGAAATTTCCATAGAGACACTTCATGACCAAAAGAAAGTACATATCAACTTTTTTAGATGCAATCATATAGCCGAAACTAAATGCATTCATTAAGGAGTTTATAAAGATACAAGATAACCCCTATAATATTCAACGGCCGCACTCCCCACAAAGATTTGACAATTAAACACAAGTTCAATTAAGAACTCTCCCCCATTAAATGTCATTCCCAAAAGAACAACAAGAGCGACCTTACTTTTACAAGAAAAGAAGGATTTCAGTGAAACCTTTGATACAGAACAGAATTGTTATCTACGTAGAAACAAACATGAAATTGAAACAACACTACACTGACGTTCGAAGCATTGATTGCCCAAAATATATAAATGAGTCCAGGGGCAAAAGGATAGAGAACTAATGAACCAAAACAACACCTATAGACTGCCGTAAGTGTTGAAACGTAGCAGTGTTTAAAGGTTTGGTGAGGATATCAGCCAATTGTTGTTCTGAAGGCACAAATTCCATATTGATGATACCATTTTCATAGAGATCTCTAATAAAATGATACCTTATATTAATGTGCTTAGTTCTTGAGTGCTCAACAGGATTCTCAGTGATGCGAATCGTGCTTGAGTTATCACAAAAGATCTTCATTATTTCAGTGTCAATTCCGTAATCAGTAAGCATTTGTTTCATCCATAGAAGTTGAGTACAACACGAACCTGCAGCAATGTATTCTGCTTCGCATGTAGATAGGGATTGTGAGTTTTGTTTCTTGCTGTGCCAAGCCACAAGATTCAACCCAACATAGTAAAATCCCACTGAAGTATTTTTTGTCTGCTACACATCCTGCCCAATCCGCATCTGAATAGGAAGTAAGATCAGTGTTAGTATCAAAAGTATAGGATAGGCCATACCCGCTAGTATGTTGAACATATCGTATGATCCTCTTCGCAGCTGCAAGATGAGATTCCTTTGGATTAGCCTGAAATCTAGCATAACAACCAACACTAAACGCAATATCAGGTCTAGTAGCTGTAAGATATAAAAGGCTACCAATGATAGATCGATAAAGTTTATGATCCACATTTACTCATTTCTCATCTCTATGTAGTTTACCAGTGGTGGGCATAGGTGTCAGTTTTGGAGTTGACTTATCCAAACCGAACATTGAGACATGATCCTTAGCATATTTTTCTTGAGATAAATAAATTCCATCCTTATGTTGCTGAATTTGTAATCCTAAAAAGAATTTTAATTCACCAACATTGCTCATTTCAAATTCTTTGCCAAGAGAGACTTGAAAATCTTTTGCAAGTTTCTCAGAAGTTGAACCATAGATGATATCATCTACACCGACTTGAGCAATGACAACATCTTTCCCACTCCATTTTGTAAACAAGGTTTTATCTGCTCTGCCTCTCGAAAAACCTTTCCTAAGAAGAGAAGTAGTTAGTTTTTCGAACCAGGCACGAGGTGCTTGTTTTAACCCATATAATGCCTTTTTAATCCTAAGGACATAATCTGGGAAATCAGGATTTTCAAAACCCTGAGGTTGAGCACATAGACCTCTTCCTTTAAATTTTCGTTTAGGAACACGGATTTTATGCCCATTTGAAACAGCTTAACCTTAAGAAAACAAGCATGAGCTAATAACAACCGAATGGACTCAAGGCGCGCCACAGGAGCAAAGGTTTCGTCAAAGTCGATACCCTCAATCCGTGAATATCCTTGAGTGATAAGTCTGGCTTTATTTCTTACAATCGTACCAAATTCATAAGACTTATTCTTGAATATCCATTTGGTACCAACAATGTTGATATTGGAGGGACAAGGTACTAGTTCCCATACATCTTGTCTTTAAAATTGATTTAACTCTTCATGCATTGCATTCACCCAAAAGGGATCGCTAAGAGCTTCGTCAATATTTTTCGGTTCTACTTGTGAAAGATAACAACCAAAATTACAAATATTTTGAAGTTGTCCTCTTGTCTTAGCAGTATAATCTCTTCCTCCAATAATACTGTTGGGATCATGATTCCTTTGAACTCATAGGTGTCGTGGAGGGACACGTTCTTGTTCAACAGGAGTAGCTTGATCAGTGCTCTTTTCCTCGTCACTAGAAATATCAGGATCAATAACATTTGGGACGACTTTAACTGATTCTGGGATTTCCTTGAGTTTCTCAATTGTCTCAGTTGGAGGCAATTCAGCAGGAGGATTATCATGATGAAAATTACTAATATCATCAATGATAACATTAGCAGATTCTATCATAACTTGGGTTCTGAGATTAAAAACTCGAAAACCACGACTATCCGAAGCATAGCCAAGAAAGATACCTTCATCACTTTTAGTATCAAATTTCCCTCTCTGATCTCGATCTTTTAGAATATAGTACTTACTTCCAAACACTTTGAGATAGTGTAAGTTGGGTTTCCTACCGTACCACAACTCATAAGGAGTGTTTAGGGTTTTAGACCGTAGATAGACACGGTTGATCAAATAACATGCTGTGAAAACAGCTTCTCCCCAAAACCTTAAAGGTAAGATTTTGTTATGGAGCATTACCCTGGCCATTTCCTGAATGTTCCTATTCTTTCTTTCTGCAACTCCATTAGCTTGAGGAGTAATGGGTGGTGAGTATTGTTGAATAATCCCCAGTTTGTCACAAAATTCAAACACCTTAGTGTCTTTGAATTCAGTTCCACGGTCGCTTTTAATTTTCTTTAGTTTGCGACCTTGTTCATTCTGGATTCTGTTAACAATAATCTTGAATTTATCAAGGGTTTCATTCTTATGATCTAGAAATGCTACCCAAGTGAATCTGGTGTAATCATCTACCATAACTAAAACATACTTTTTACCCGCAACCGTAGGTTATTGAATAGGTCCGAAGAGATCCATATGAAATAAGTCAAGTGGAGCTTTAGTGAGAATATCTCGAGATGATTTATCGTGAACTTTCGTTTGTTTACCCTTTTGACATGCACCACATATACCATCAATCTTTGCATTGATTTTGGGAACGCCTCTAACAAGTTCTTTGTTAATGATCTTAGTTAGAAGACGGTAATTGATGTGACCAAAACGCTCATGCCAAAGATGTGTAGATATCACCTTAGTCTGATTGTAACAGTTACTAAACTGAGTATCAAGAAGATAACAGTTATTTTTACCACGAGTTCCCTGAAAAATTACTTTCCCAGTTTTGTCTACAATGTCACATCCATTTACATTGAAGACAACTCTATGGTCTTTGTCACAGATTTGACTAATAGAAAGAAGGTTTGCAGTCATACCTTTAACGTATACTACATCATGGATAAGGATAACGCCGGGAAGTTTGATCGTCCCCTTCTTGCTTATGTAGCAGCAACTCCCATCTCCAAATGTTACGGGACCTCCTTCAAAGTCGCTTGAGGATACAAACCACGAGAGATCACCAGTCATATGTCGGCTACATCCACTGTCAAGAAACCATTGAAAGGGCGATGTTGATTTTAGAGCAAAAGCTCTCATACTAACATTTCTACTCGTTTAGGATTTTTTGTTAGTTTTGTACACCTTTTTAGAGAAGTAAATAGTTGTTCAGCTTTCATGTGAAGATTACTCGCAACCTTTAAACTTTTCCGGAAAGATATACATGTATGTTGAAAGTGATTGTCAGAGTCACAGAACATACATGAACCAACATCTTTAATCTTGTTTGAGTAGTTCTCAGTCCCATCAGGTTTCACAAAGCCTAAACCTCGTTTATCACCTGACTTGCAACCATTCTTCAGAGAAGAATAAAAGAAGTTATTCAAATCCATTGAAGGAATTTTGACAGACTTCAAATCCTTATACAATTCAATTTCTGCAACAAGATCAGAGTTGATCCGGATTTGTTCATCAAACTTTTTATGGAGAATAACAAGTTTTTCAGAACTTTCTCTAAGATCAGAATTCAATCCTGGTGAAGCGTTTAGAGAGACTTTACTTTCCATAGAGTCAGATCGCTACAAACACAGACTTATGAGGTCTTAAACGTGTTTGCCTGCTGTGATACCAATTGAAAAAGCGGGGGTACAACAACCTCGCCCAATATTTTGCTTAGCAATCTGTATGGACCAACTCCAATATACTTTCAAGAGAATCAACTAGACAGTTAGACTCAATCTTATGAAAAGTATATCAAAGAGTTATATCTCAATTTGTCGATTCAATCCGCAATCAAACAAATAGGAATTTGCGAGCCTGATTGAATACAAGAGAAATAACTTGAACGGTACCAAAGACCAATGTTCAAGGATCAATCAATTTCAATCAACAACCAAAGGTTGGATTTACCAATTGATCGATTCAATGCACAACCTGTGATATTTCAATTATATAACAAAATATAATGCGAAAAAGAAATAGCACAGACACCAGAAGTTTTGTTAACGAGGAAACCGCAAATGCAGAAAACCCCTGGGACCTAGTCCATATTTGAACACCACACTGTATTAAGCCGCTACAGACACTAGCCTACTATCAGACTTCGGACTGGAACGTAGTTGAGACCGAATCCACCATCCTAGTAATTCAGTTACAGTCGTTCTCCTTACGTATTTTGAACCTCGCAAGGCTCTATGCAATTGATTCCTGATAGATACATTTTTGTGTCTGAATTGTTCTTAATTTCATGTATTGTTAGTGCTCAATTTTGTATTTATAATGGTGTTTTATGTATTTATATTATAGGTGTTTTGGAGAAATGAACTCTTATGGAAAAAGTTGCTCGAAAAGTGATGTTTTGCACCCAGAAAAAGAACTCAGGAAACCCCCAAAAGTGTTAAAGGCACCCTTTAAAAAAATTCTAAAGGCAACCAACCATTACAGGCTCTATACAACGATGCTTCATATGCATCAATTATTTTGAGCTTCTTGCTTAAAAACTATGCTTTATATGCATCGATTACGATCGATATTTTATAAATAACGATTTCATAAATAATTATTTAACCTTAGAGCATTACATGCTATTTCTTGCGGCAAGTCTCACAACTTGACTTGTAGCATATGACCGCCCGCCGCCTAGCTTGTGCGTGATTGGTCAAAATAATTAGGTCTTGCAGACAAGACCCACTCAGAAACTTGCTACATATTTTCTACAAAATACTCGAGACATCAAACATGTCAAAAACTGGGGGATGTTCATCGGGGTATTGGTCTGGCGGTCTATAGTGTGCGGCGTGCTACACGCCCATTATAAGAAAGTGTATGGAAAGGCGGATAGTTAGTGATGGTAGAGAAGTAGTGGGAGTAAAACCAACCAGTCTTCCTCTCATAATAATAGGGACGTGGTTTTCACCATTCTACACGATCCCCACTTCTCCATCACTCAACTACTTCCACTTCCTTTGAGATCAGGGGGTTCGGCTATGACTTGTATGAATAGATTTTCAATCTATTTCAACAACAACAGTGTTATCAACACAAGTATCCATAAAACACCAAGAACTTATAGCTTACATTCCGTAAGCAAGTTTCACATTCTGATACAAGTCTTAAACATCCACACCTCCATAATTCATCATTCTGATGTCAACACCTTCTTCGCTTCCCTCCCTAAGATCAACCCTTCTCCTTCATTTTGTGACAAAAGCAAGAATGGAACGGCCATTTCTTGGTTTAGGCCAGAATTGTATAGATTGATCTCTCGAATCTAAAGTACTCCTGTGCAGTACATTTGTTTAGGGTTTAGATTCGTTTCTCGGCGGCACACCCAATTTACCATTTTCAGCAGATTCAGTTTTTACCCCAAAACACCTTTCATAAAGTCTAAAATGTGACGTAATAGAAGGAACTTTAAAGGGCTAGGTCATATCTGTGTACGGCTTTCTCTAATGTTTAATATATTTCTTTTTATTAGAAAAAAAAACAAAATTGGACAGTCGACCCTTATTGTATTATTTGATTGAACTTTTATTTTTTATAATTTTCTCACATTTAACCTCGACCCTCCTATTTTTCCTGTAACAACTCTATTCTCTGAGCCACCACATATAGTTAGTACCATCAAATCTTGGCATACGTTAACTGAACTTGATTTATGTGAAGCTGATTTCATTGTTTTATCAGTTGGATTGCACCAAACACAGATTGTTAGATCTTATCGTGTTTGCATGCTCTGGTACCAATTGAAATAACGAGGGTACCAAGTACACCACAATCTTTTTTGATGTCTACCTATTCAAGACATACCTTATGTGATCTAATTAATATAGGTAGAAATTGTCAAGAACATGACAACTACAAGTTGTACACTTGGTATATAGTCAAAGTTCGGAACCGAATCAACTATGAAATCCAAGTGTTTGATTAACATACTAGTGTGTCTACTTTGTTACAACTAAAACAATAATTATAATACAGAGAGTAAGTAAAAGTACACACATGATTTTGTCAACGAGGAACCCGCAAATGCAGAAAAACTCTGGGACCTAGTCCAGTTTTGAATACTTTCAGAATTAAGCCGCTACACAGAGACTACTACAACTTCATATAATTGAGAGACCAAGTAAACTAACTCCAAGTTACTTAGTTCCTTAGGTATTGATAGACGCATTTATGTGTCTATTTTCATCTCTATTGTGTATATTGTTAGTACCCATTTTTGTACTTATTTTAGTATTTTATCTCTTTGTAGGTGTTTTTGGAGAAATAAGCTTTTGCGGTGAAATTGGCTCGAAAAGTTGTTAGAGGCACCTGGGAGGACATTTGCTATTCGGACTCTCACTTTGGATAAGGGGTAACCCATTTCCAGGCAGCTACTAAACACAAACCGGGACTGGATAGGGGGAGGTCATCTTCTCAAATTCAAAAAAAAAAAATTGGCGGGAAAAAATGGTTCCTCCCTGGTAGAATTAGGGTTGAGATTTTGGAACGGATTAAAGGAGACTAAAAGGCTAACTTTGTTTGGGCTTACTCCTTAGGCCTAAACAGGATTGATACAAGTGTTTTATTCGGTTAAATTTGGTTCAATCATCGGCTTGAAATTAAACAGGGTTCTCGGTTTTGGTTGTTGGAAACTACGTGAGCTTCTGGGAAGGATTTGAGCGATATTTTCTTGGATATTTTCTACAAATTTG
The DNA here is from genome assembly GCA_023531105.1 of Papaver atlanticum. Lineage (NCBI taxonomy): Eukaryota > Viridiplantae > Streptophyta > Magnoliopsida > Ranunculales > Papaveraceae > Papaver > Papaver atlanticum. Next base: position 949,748 of record JAJJMB010017545.1, on the reverse strand, counting down.
GTTGTGAACGATACAGTGCATCGAAACAGGGAAGGTATTGAAGTTGGTTTCGATTAAAAAGGAAGATTTATCTAATTCTCGGCAAAACAGAGGAGGAGGAAAGTTACGGGATTTTTATGGGTTATATTTGGCAGTTACGTGCAGTGAAAAAAAAGACGTATTCTTCTGGAAATCATATCTACTGAGTTTAGGAAAGTTTCGGGTAATAACAGAAAGTCGTGTAAAGGAAAAAAGGATAAGAATTATTCCGAGAATTGGAGAGAAGAAAAAGGAAAGTCCTGTGACTTTCGGAAGAAAAAAAAAAGCAAGAGATTCTCGGGATTTGGAGAGGTTGTTGATATATAAAAAGATTATCAGAGACCCGGTCTAGGTTTTGGGGGGTGAATACGGAGGCTTAGGGAGGCTGCAGAGGCGGAGAAATCAGGGTTACAGGAAAGTACCCTGCTGCTGCTGAAGAAGAAGGAAACGAAGAACATTGACCCACACAGAGACAGTCGCAGATTCTGCTGCAAAATCAAACTATCGTTCTTTTTACAGTCTTATTCCTTTGTAACAGTGACTTATGTAACGACCATTAAGTGTTGCAGATTCGCTGTATTATTATTTCTCTTCAATAAAAACACCTTTTGAGCCATGTTTCTATCTTATGAGCGTGTTTTTGATATGAGGAGCTAAACTCCAACATTGGGACGACGGAGGGAGTCGATTTTCATCATATGGTAAATTTAATTTATTCTTTTTATGACTTTTGCATTTATTTAAAATTGAAATATGATTTGAATTAATTAGTTGTCATTTAATTTGATGATGTATGCTTAGCTTAAATGTTTTGATACATCATGCTTAGGATTTACAACTAATCTTTTGAGAATCTACTTAGGCAAAAATAAGAGTCACCATATCATATTTTATTTGGGTTATAATTGTTGAGAATAAATAAATTGAACCACATGCATGAGAATTGGCCAAATCCTTAGTCCCAATACCTCTCGCCCATTGTTTATAATTTTTGTTTATATATTTTTATTAAATTTAAAAACTCGAATCTTCACAAGTCCGAGAGTTTGAACTCATTTACTACAACCACTTTAAAAATCACATCAGGTATCCTTACGCCTACTACTAATCTGGTCTGCACACGTGAATCATAATATAAAGACCAATATCTTAACTCGCTTCACCCACTTTGAAGACTTTTATCACTCAACACCTTTAGATCGTATTTTGAAATAGTACATGACTAATTTGTTTCAGTAACCGCTCTATTAATCTCCTAGATCAACAAGTTAATCCGAGATATGTTGATTTACAAAGGTTCTTCTGTTTGATCAATACAAACTCCTTTGCATCAGTTTAGATCAACTAAGATATAAAGACCATCAAAGATAATCAATCTCAGTTCACAGTCTATCAAATTCGGTTCCTAAAGAGAAACACCAAGTGATAGATTGTTGATCTATACAACAAGCTATAAAAAATCTATCAATATAAACGGTCTTGTCGGATCCCAGAAGTATCACAAACATCAGAATACCAAAAGAACAAATCTTATGGTCTTCAAAGTACGTGCACAAATAACTTGATTCCCTTATGATTGATCACGCACAAAACGGAGTCTGTTAAAAATGGATGATCACAAGTAATATATCCAGATCTTGAATCAATAAAACAGATCTGAAATTGTCGATCCTTGATCTTGTTTGAGTGACCTTATATCAGATCGAAGAGAAGGGTCACAGAATAAACAAATCAGATGATATCAAGGTTCAACTATACCATCACTCAATCAAATCAATAATCGAAATCTAAAATAACAATACGATTCTATTTCCCACCAAAGGTAGTATTAGACGCTTCTTTATCCCAAAGAAATCTTTAAATGAATTGGGCGTAAGATATGAAATCTGTTAAATAAAAAAGTCACAAAATCATAAGAGATATGCCAATATGAGACCGAACTTAAAGTTAATAAAAACATAAAGTTAATCTCATAATTGAAAAGCAAAGAAAAAAGATCTTAAACGGGAACCAACATGCAATTTCAACTATAAAAAGAATGTCACAAGGATTTTAAAATAAAAACTCATCATTCATATTTATTGATAGTCTTAGATAGGCTTTACATAGAGATTAATCAAGATCAATAATTAGTTTATCCTTATTGAACTAGTTTTTCACGAGTCATCAAGGGAGTGTTGACGACATAACTGTCAAATCGAACTCAAGATAACAATCCTTCCAAATAAAAGATTGTTTATCTCGATAAGTTGAAATTGAAAATCGTTAAAAAGATCATTTGAATCCTTGAGTATATTTTCATACTACTTGATGCTCTTCTTAACAGACAAAATCTGTTTTCTTAAAGAATCTTGTTGAAACTTAAATTGATGAACATCCTTTGTTTTATTCATGAATGATTCATAGTCTACGCGTGAAAATAGTGTTGATTCATCAGAAGATGACAAAATATCCATCATGGGTTTCTCCATTTGATATCAGGTATGTAGGACAAGATGTGAATACAAATATCGATAATGGAGAAAAATAAGAAGCAATACATCTTGTTTGTGGAAGCAAAATACATATAAATCTTTCTAAAAAGATTCTTATTCCCTGAAAAAATGTGAAAGATATTGCACTAAAAAAATGACATAAACCAAAAGAATTGAACATGAGTATCTTCACCTTAATTATGAAAAGATTTCTGAAAAGTTGCTCATATCTATGCCTCCTCCTAATAACGAATTGGGCAACGAGTGAGGATGCATTTCTCCAACACAATCAAGTTACGTTGGGGGTGAGAAATAGTCTCACCACAGGTGACCGAAACAATTTGAGGATGATCAATAAACACGGAAGCTTGTGTCCTCAATTTTGTTTCTTTTCAATGAACTTATGGGATTAAACAATCTCTTTTCATGATTTGGTAAATTCATCAAGTTCTAACGCCATTCTCTTCATGTTCTTTTAGAGTTTCTTTATGTATCTGTTTAGAATCCCAATAAGAATTAACAGTGTGGAAATTTCTTCCACAAAAGGAACACAACACGAGATTTGAATCTTTCTGAGTTTTTGCAATGGTTAACTGAAAAGGAGAGGGTACCAAGTACACCACCAACTTTTTCGTTCGGAACATGTATAGACAAAACCCAATACAAACACAAGCAACCCAGCTTAATAATAATTGACAATATGTATGTAGAGTTTATATTTCTATCTCTTCTCAATCAGAACTTTTAGACTATGGAGTCTGTGAACCTGATTGTTAAGAAGAGTACTTGGACGATCTCAAAAATCAATATCCAAGATCAATCTATTCGTATCCAAATAATCTAAGCGGAATTCTGCCATATGATTAAACTTGTTATTTATCTTTCAAGATACGAATTCTACAAGAAACTAGTCTCATAACCGATCACAATTATATGGAAGTATCTACTAGGATTGAACACGTACATCTTGTGTAACTCATGTTATAAAGATAAACAATATAATGCGAATTTGGAAAAACACAAGACACTAGATTTTTTGTTAGCGAGGAAACTGCAATAGCATAAAAACCCCGGGACCTAATCCAGATTTGAACACCAAACTGTATCAAGCCGCTACAGACACTAGCCTACTATAAGACTTCAGACTGGAATGTAGTTGAGACCGAATCCACCATCCTAGTAATTCAGTTACAGTCGTTCTCCTTACGTCTTTTGAACCTCGCAAGGCTCTATGCAATTGATTCCTCATAGATACATTTTTGTGTCTTAATTGTTCTTAATTTCCTGTATTGTTAGTGCTCGATTTTGTATTTATCATGGTGTTTTATGTATTTATATTATAGGTGTTTTGGAAAAATGAACTCTTATGGAAAAAGTTGCTCGAAAAGTGATGTGTTTTGCACCTAGAAAAAGTACTCAGGACACCCCCAAAAGTGTTAAAGGCACCCTTGGAAAAATTTCTAAAGGCATCCATCGAATTACTAAGAGAAGCCCAAGACAACTGCTAAAGGGGCCTGTTGATGGTTGTTTTTAGTTCAGGGCTAAAATTGTAAGGCCCTGTATTTAATGTGCTGTCATTCTGAAAAGAAACAGAGCTATTTAAAAGTAATGAGTGCCTAGGCCTCTTTACTCACATATATATTGAGCAATTCAGTATATTTATATATAAAATTTATCCAGAATGGTGCGTTGAGCAACAATCCCAAATATTCTATAAATTTTATCTCCTGCCTGCATTACTCACTAATGCATGGCCTGTCGAGTACTCATTCTACGACATGTAACCCAGCCGAACTCTTAATGTTGACATGACATGACAATTAATGTTCGCTCGCAGCTGAGTAGCATGAATTTACCAAAGTGTCAGGATTAAGATATGCATGGAAGTACTCAATTTGAGGCACGCAAAGTTATGCTGCCCTCTGAAACGTAATTAGTGATTTTGTACGAACGTACAAAATTCACCAGAAATCGATTGATTTTGTGTCAGCCCACAAAATTCAAACTTTCTAACCTAATTTTATTAATTTACAAAAATTAGGTCTTTTGCGGCCTGCGCAATGTCTCGAACCCCATTGGTCGAAACTAAACCTAAGCAAGCTAGGAAATTGATCCGCCATGGACTAGTAGGAGCAAAACCCTACCAAAAATAGAAAACAAGAAATAAAGGGAAGCTACGGCAAATAAAGGCAGCAGTGCAAGGAGGCGCGGCCACGCCGTTTGACTGGCCGGCGTGCCCTTGTCGGCGCCGCTCATGGCCGACCGGCCCGCCCGTATAAATGCATGCCGGCCCCTCTTTCCCATCGACCAATAAAAATGCTCTAAATGCGCAACCTATACTTTTAAATTAAAGTTGGAAGTTTTTTTTGCACTGCGCAATAGCTTGATCCCTATTGGTCGATTTAACTAGGTTGAACGACATCCAAAAAGTCACCCAAGGTTGGCCGAACATCTGGGACCAACTCCTAAAGAATATGGACATGAGCTATATGGCAAAAGTTTCATATGGATGTTTAGTATAACATACTAAAAACTCACATCAATCGGGATCAACGAGTTAAAAGATACATCTTAAACGGCGAGCTAGGTCATGGATAAAAAACTGACAGAATTCCTCCTGAATTCTTCCTGAGTTTTACTGTGTGGCTGTTTTCACCTCCTAAACGAGCTCCAAACCTAAATATTCCCAAGTAAGAAGATAGGAAATTCTTTTCTGATAAGAATGGAGGGGCGGATCATCAAAATCCGAGTTCGTATGAGAATTCTACAACAGTTTTGGTACGGGACATCTGTTATTTCAACCAATCAGAATTCTCCTAACCCGCAGCCAGAATTCACATTTGCTAGTCAAAGTAGGCTAGTAATGCTGCTTACAAGGGTCTTAAATAAATTAGCGGAAACAAATAACTGCCGCAAATCATCTTAGCCATCCAACTTGGCTAGCCAATTTAACCGGTTTAGATTTAATCTGGGCCAACCAATAGGATGTCAAAATGGCTACCAGCCATCATTCTCCTATAGGGGACCGACCACCACATCTTTTATGTACATGGATAGCTCTTGGAAGCTGATCCAAGATGGTCGGTCACAAGTCTCATGGCTTGACTTATAACAAATGACCGCCTGCCGCCTAGCTTGCGCGTGATTGGTCAAAATAATTAAATCTTGCAAGCAAGACCCACTCAGCAACTTGCTGCATATTTTTCTACAAAATACTCGAGACATTGAACATGTCACAAATTGGGGGATGTTCATCAGGGTATTGGTCTGGCGGTCTACAGCGTGCGGCGTGTAACACACCCTTTATAAGAAAGCGTCAGGAAAGGCGGATAGTTAGTGATGGTAGAGAAGTAGTGGGAATAAAACCAACCAGTCTCCCCTTCATGATAGGGACGTGGTTTTCATCATTCAACACGATCCCTACTTCTCCATCACTCAACTACTTTAATTTTCTATGAGATCAGGGTGTGCTCGACTATGACTTGTATAAAGAGATTTTCAATCTATTTCAACAAGGCAGAACAAGTGTTATCAACACAAGTATCCAGAAAGCACCAAGAACTTACAGCTTACATTCCGCATGCAAGTTCCACATTCTGATACAAGTCATAAATAACCACACCTTCAGAGTTAACTATTCTGATCTAAACACCTTCTTCGCTTCCCTCCCTAAGATCAACCCTTCTCCTTCATTTTGTGACAGAAGCAAGACTGGAACGACCATTTCTTGGTTTAAGACAGAATTGTACAGATTGATCTCTCGAATCTAAAGTACTCCTATGCAGTACATTTGTTTAGGGTATAGATTCGTTTCTCGGCGGCACACCCAAATTTACCATTTCCAGCGAAATTAGTTTTTACCCCAAAACAACTGGCGACCACAGTGGGAGATTAATCTCTCGGTTGCAAGATCAATTTTCAATATCGTATCAATTTTCCCAAATTCAAGATGGTGGATCTTAGGTATGGATTAGTAACTAATCCTAATGCTACTGGCGCTGACAACACTCTTGGCGTCAATATCCCTGCTTCCGGCGCCAATGTACCACCTGCCAGCACAATCAATGCATCTCATGGTTTTACATCGTCTAGCACCAACACCAACAGCGCCGGAAGTATCCCCTCTGCCGTGACGCCTCCTATCACCAAAGCCATAGCCGTTGCTACTCCTAATATTTCTTCGAGCGTGACACCCCCAATCATCACCAGAGCTGCTACCACTTCTTCGTTAGGTCGGGAGACTGGAGGAGTCAGAGGAAACCAGCCTCCCATTACCATTGTCGATTTAATGGAGAGACAAGAAGTTCTTACCAAAGCTCAGACGGACATGGCTACAACTCAGAAGGAGGTACTCACTTTTCTCAAGACATTAACAGAAAGATTACCACCAGAACCGCGCCAACCCCAAATGGAGAAACACTTTCATGACTCCTGGTGCAAGCACTTCGACAGGGCGTGTCTTTATGGATGAAGAAACTCGAGTAGCTCCTGAACGGCCATCAGAAAGGAATAAACAATCCAATTTTATCACGCGTGAATACCTGGAACGACTTCTCCAGAATCCATGCAGGGAAAATCCAGCTACCATTCATCAACACCAGCCTCTTTATCCTCCCGATGTACAAAGAGTTTCTCTTCCAAGAGGATATTCCTCTCCCCAGTTCTCCTTTTATGACGGTACTGGTAACACTCGTGAACACATCTCTCGTTTTTTGGAATCACTAGGGGAGCATGAATACAACCACGTCCTCCGCCTGAAAGAATTCTCAAAATCACTCACTGGAAGAGCTTATACCTGGTACAACAACATTGCACCAAACAACATAGCCAATTGGTGTGAGATGGTTACTGCTTTCTACAAGAAATATTTCTTTGTGTCTGAGCAAATCACTTTATCATACTTGGAGAGAATGTTTCAACGAAAACAATGAATATCCAAATGATTATGTCAAGAGATTCATAATTCAAGCGCTAGATTTCCATGATCCAAATGTGACCGAACATCAATTGGTGGAGTTGTGCATTAATGGCATGGTACCTGTCTATCACGCTCTACTGGAGAACCTGGGTTTCCAGACATTCTATGAACTTTATGAAGCTGCCAAGCGGTTGGCCACAACAGCACCAGCATTGCTACAGAAAGGACCAGGCCCGCCAAGAATGAAGATGCCCGAGAGACTCGAGGGAAAATACGTATCATCAACAAACAATACAACACTCAACCCCCAGTAAGCGTGGTGAGTGAAGGAGGAAAAATAAAAGCTCCAGCTGCCGAACAACTACCCAAGCGTGTGGCACCAGCGCAGCAGACAACTCAACCCCGGAAGGCTGCGACTAAGACGCCTGCACATCAACAAGAAACTAGAGAGGCTTCTCTAAACTTCCCGTTTCCGGTTGAAGAGGTAATCGAACTCCTAGAAGCATGGATTCAAGATGATTCCATCAAGCTACCTCCTCTCAGACGTCCGCCAACTGAAAAAGAAATGGCGGATCCCAAATATTGCCGTTACCATAGGTTCCTCAATCACCCAACCAGTGACTGCAACAAATTGAAGCGCATTTTCAAAGAGAAGGTGGATGCAGGAGAACTTCAATTAGGAACTGAAGGAGTTCACAGATATCCCCTTCCTGGAAAGTACGACTGATAGATACAACTGGGGACTCCTAACCACCGCTCACCTGAAAGATGTCGAGTTTGAAAGCACACTGATTGACGCGGCCTCTGACTTCAATATTATCACCGTCAAAACTCTGAGAGCTGCAAGGATTTCAAAGCAGGAAGCCGTTCACTACCCAACCATAATCAAAAACTCGAAAGGAGAATCCAGAGACGCTTACGGGTACATTAATCTCGAAATCATGGTGGGAGATGCTCTAACACACGCCAAATTTCATATATTTAAGGAGTACCCAAATTATGATATGGTCCTTGGACGCTCATGGATACACGACAACAAGGCGAAGCTAGGAGTATGTCCTTTGCCAGTGTCTATACCTGAAAGGGTCTCCAACAAACCATCCAATCCTGGAGATTATTTGGTTCCTTATCAACAACTCGCGAATGTGACACAACTTCCCGGAGAGAGTGCATCAGCATTTGTTCACAGATTTCGGAAAAAAGGAGATGTGAATGGGATGTTGGTCCTTTCAAATATTTTACAAGAGTTTATAAGTTGTCTCAGTCAAAGATAAGGAATCTAAGAATCAAGTAGCGGCGCAACGCCCAAACCCGTTTCAAGTTGAAGATATGGTAGTAAGGATTGATACTCAACCTACTTCGCCCAATTTCGCAGAAGGAAAAGACGAGCCTACCTAGTTGCATAAGTTATCTTGGGGGGATACTGCAAGCTCATCAACACTGATAGGTTAGAAGGTGTAGTAATGCACGCCCGGTGGCTTAAACCTTTCAATACCTAAGATATCATGACGTCTTTCCCCCAGCATCCCTTTTTAGTATTTTCCACAGCAGTTTCCCTTTTCATGCAATATTTGTAATTCCTCCAAAATGATTGCACTGCTTGCATTCATAATTAGGATTACAATTTATCAGTTAATCGAAGCATCATTTCTTTTTGAAAAATTACTCTTGAGTCATTTCAAAACAAAATCTCAAATGAACTCAAAATCCTCACAAAACAATAACCTACTAGTCTGAAACCAGAAAATCGAAACGTGTCTCCAGTGAAAAATAACTAAGAGGGGAATATGCAAAGGAAAGAGGAAGAACAAGATATTCGATGGAAATCATCCGGCAGCAGCATGCCCTTCTCATAGAAAGCACCTTTCATATCCCGAAGAGTATCCTGCTTCAATGACGAGACAGTCTCTTAACCGCCACCTCTCTTTGCCTGACGAGATCCCTGGAAGAAGTTTCGTCGTCTGCAATTTTCGGATTTTGGAAATCCCTTCACGGAACCAGGAAGCAGTGAATCTGAAGTTAGCACACGTGATACTACCAGATCGCAACAACTTCTTCAGAAGCAGCACGTCCAATCACATTACTCGTGCCATCAATCAGGGATAAAGCCTCCTCACCTAACAAGCGCGGCGAATGGGAAGAGAATATCGAATGTGAAGTCACAGGTTCACGGACGAATCCTCAATCATCATTGTTGTTTCCCCTACTTTGAATTGTTGCTATTAGGGTTACATGTGTGGAAGTGATAACCATTCACATAAAAAGCACATCATGTCAATAGAATGGGAAGAGCTCAGATTGCAAAATCAGGGTACTAATTATGACATTCGAGGAATGAATATCGCGTGCGGGGATTCTATTGTAACCCTACAGAAGTGTGATACATCTAAAGTTTCAAGACATTGCGATCTTTCTAAGAATTTGGATTTCTTATCGGGAGTTTTCATTCACTCATTCAACTGGAATATAACATCATGAAAGCAGCATGAATAAAGAACTATTATTCAATGAAGTCTAGGCTCCAGCCGCATAAGCAAAAATCCTCTAAATATCAAAAAAAGCATCTGCAAGCTAAGAAAAGATGTTCATCTATGAAAGGAAATAACGAAGTGGAAAATCTAGTTATCAGCATTAACACTGGGATCAATGGCGCCTTCATTGGAGTTCTCCTTAGAAGCTGCTTCAACATCTTTTTCATAAGCCGCTCCTACATCCTCCCCAGAAGCCGCCTCAACCTCCCTTTCAGGAGACGCCTCAACGTCTCTTTCAGAAGACCGCCTCAACCTCTCTTTCAGAAGCTGCTCCAACCTCGTCCTTGGAAATCGCTTCAATATCTTCTTCAGAGGCCGCTCCTATATACTCTTCCGAAGATGCTCCGACATCCTTTTCAGAAACTACTCCAACAGCCTTTTGAGGATGTTCTGGTTCGTCCACATCAGAATCGAGAATTATGACGACGTTATGAATAGGGTAATCACGTTTATTTTCACTTAGAGGATGCTTATGCTCAATCCTTCGTTGCTTTAGCCGATACGCAAATATTTCAGCCCTGACACTCGTTGGCTGAGATGCTTCATCGTGTCTCCACTTTTCCTCCATGCTAACCGAAGCCAGGAAAGCTTGGACACTCTCTCGAACGATGCTCAGGTGAACGAGAGACATACCCTGTATGGCCTGACCAGCCTCACAAAACGGACGATCTATCCTAGCCAATACCTCTTCGAATGCAGTTATCCTGGGATTGTTAACTCCAAAATCCTTCTCTGGGGAGTTAGAAGAATAATCATCACCAGGAGTTTCCATCATACACTGCAGAAAAGCGTTACGGTTATGTCAACAACTGACACGGCAAAAAAAATAATCTACAAGAGAATACAAAGCACGTACCTTAAAGAAGAAAAGTGCAACTCTGTGAGGAACGGTATGAAAAGAAAGGCTCAAGTGCTTCCATTTATATTCCGCAAATTGACAAGATCCGGGAAGGTAAATGACTCTCTATCTGTCGTGTATAAAGGCTTTAGATGCGGGATATCAATCGATTAGATGCTTATCTACCTGGAGATAATTGGCGTATGCTAGGAGGATGATCACTGCGCGCCTTGATACTTCATCAAACGTGTCTTTCTCAAAGACCAAGCCGGCCTCTATCCTGGTAACGTGTGTCAAACTTTTCTCGTGAATTTTCCTTACTATCATCATTTAGTGCTTACCCCGCAACAATGTCACTGTTACGTACTAAGCAGGGGACTTAATGTTGATGGTGGTTTTTAGTTCAGGGCTAAAATTGTAAGACCCTGTATTTAATGTGCTGTCATTCTGCAAAGAAACAGAGCCATTTAAAAGTAATGAGTGCCCAGGCCTCTTTACTCACATATGTATTGAGCAATTCAGTATATTTATATATATATATAACTTATCCAGAATGGTGCGTGCAGCAACAATCCCAAATATTCTATAAATTTTATCTCCTTCCTGCATTACTCACTAATGCATGGCCTGTCGAGTACTCATTTTATGCCATGTTCCCCAGCCGAACTCTTAATGTTGACATGACATGACAATTAATGTTCTCTCGCAGCTGAGTAGCATGAATTTCCCGAAGTGTCAGGATTAACATATGCATGGAAGTACTCAATTAGAGGCACGCAAAGTTATGCTGCCCTATGAAACGTAATTAGTGATTTTGTACGAACGTACAAATTCACCAGAAATCGATTGATTTTGTGTCAGCCCACAAAATTCAATCTTTCTAACCTAATTTTATTAATTTACAAAAATTAGGTCTTTTGCGGCCTGCGCAATGTCTCGAACCCCATTGGTCGAAACTAAACCTAAGCAAGCTAGGAAATTGACCCGCCATGGACTAGTAGGAGCAAAACCCTACCAAAAGTAGAAAACAAGAAATAAAGGGAAGCTACGGCAAATAAAGGCAGCAGTGCAAGGAGGCGCGGCCACGCCGTTTGACTGGCCGGCATGCCCTAGGCGCCGTCCATGGCTTACCGGCCCACCCCGTATAAATACATGTCGGCCCCTCTTTCCCATCAACTAATCAAAACGCTCTAAATGCGTAGCTTACACTTTTAAATTAAAGTTGGAAGTTGTTTTTTCACTGCGCAATAACTTGATCCCTATTGGTCGATTTAACTAGGTTGAACGACATCCAAAAAGTCACCCAAGGTTGGCCGAACATCTGGGAGCAACTCCTAAAGAATATATGGACATTAGCTATATGCCAAAAGTTTCATATGGATGTCTAGTATAACATACTAAAAACTCACATCAATCCGATTAACGAGCTAAAAGATACATCTTAAAAGGCGAGCTAGGTCATGGCTGAAAACTGGCAGAATTCCTCCTGAATTCTTCCTCAGTTTTACTGTCGAGATGTTTTCACCTCCTAGACGAGCTCCAAACATAAATATTCCCTCTTAGGAAGATAGTAAATTCTTTTCTAATAAGAATGGAGGGCGGATCATCAAAATCCGAGTTCGTATGAGAATTTTACAGCAGTTTTGGTATGGGACCTCTGTTATTTCAACCAATCAGAATTCTCCTAACCCGCAGGCAGCATTCACAATTGCTAGTCAAAGTAGGCTAGTCACGCTGCTCACAAGGGTCTTAAATAAATTAGCGGAAACCAATAACTGCCGCAAATCATCTCAGCCATCCAACTTGGCTAGCCAATTTAACCGGTTTAGATTTAATCTGGGCCAACCAATAGGATGTCAAAATGGCTACCAGCCATCATTCTCCTATAGGGACCGACCACCACATCTTTTATGTACATGGATAGCTCCTGGCAGCTGATCCAAGATTACCGGCCACAAGTCTCATGGCTTGACTTATAACAAATTACCGCCCGCCGCCTAGCTTGCGCGTGATTGGTCAAAATAATTAAACTTGCAAGCAAGACCCACTCAGCAACTTGCTGCATATATTTCTACAAAATACTCGAGACATTAAACATGTCACAAACTGGGGGATGTTCATCATGGTATTGGTCTAGCGGTCTACAGCGTGCGACGTGCAACACGCCCTTTATAAGAAAGCATCAGGAAAGGCGGACAGTTAGTGATGGTAGAGAAGTAGTGGAAATAAAACCAACCAGTCTCCCCTTCATGATAGGGACGTGGTTTTCATCATTCCCTACTTCTCCATCACTCAACTACTTCCATTTCCTACGAGATCAGGGTGTGCTCGACTATGACTTGGATAAATAGATTTTCAATCTATTTCAACAAGGCAGAACAAGTGTTATCAACACAAGTATCCAGAAAACACCAAGAACTTATAGCTTACATTCCGCAAGCAAGTTCCACATTCTGATACAAGTCATAAACAGCCACACCTTCAGAGTTAACTATTCTGATCTCAACACCTTCTTCGCTTCCTTCTCTAAGATCAACCCGTCTCCTTCATTTTGTGATCGAAGCAAGACTAGAACGGACATTTCTTGGTGTAGGCCAGAATTGTACAGATTGATCTCTTTAATCTAAAGTACTCATGTGCAGTACATTTGTTTAGGGTTTTGATTCGTTTCTCGGCGGCACACCAAAATTTACCATTTCCAGAAGAATGAGTTTTTACCCCAAAACAACTGGCGACCACAGTGGGAGATTAATCTCTTGGTTGAAGAAAACAGTGTTGTTAGAGCACTGCTCGGTCGAAATCGCAAGCATTGCTATATTAAGCTTGTTTGTCAAGTTTAGTTGCCAAACCTATAATTCTTGATTTCTAGTCTACTTATAGCTAAGTCTCGGACTAGGATAGAAAGTGTAGTTGAGCTGTAGACTCCATGGTGTTCATCATACAAAGAGGAATAACTACTCAAGGAACTAGTGGGTCTTCATCAACTAAAAGGTATGTGGAGACTTGAACTTATCTATCACTCAAAAGTCTATCTACTCTATCTCCTATCTTGAGATAAAAGTCGTATTGCTATATAGACTTCGATTATACACATTTTCTATTTCGATCCGAGTTTATCTCGTTTATCTTTTTCTCGAAATATATGTTGGTAAGCTTTCTCTTTGGCCAAGTTCATCTTTACAAGTGACGAAAGTCATGTTGATTATTTTAATATCTTGAAAATCGCTTTGATGAAAAATAGTGTGTGAATAACCTCTATTTAACATCCTCTAAGAATGTTTCAATGATTGAAATGAGAGTTTAGAATGTATAACCTTGAATGGATATAAACATTGTATGTGAACTCATACGTGTGTAAGTCCAAAATCCTTGAACCAAATTGCGTACTTTGCTGCTCAGGATAACCGGAACTAAAGTCCGCCTACCTGTACGCGTACTGCCGGAAGTTTATATCCCGTGAATTTATGCTAGAGTTTGTGAACTAAAAACAAACTCAATCTGGGTACTTAAGTATGCGTACCGGTATGCGTACTTGAGTGGGTTATTTTCTATAAACGGTTTATTCGTGAACTTAAACTTATATAAACTAAGGAATGCATATTTGCAAACCGTGGCTATAAAGTTTATGAATCGATCCGAGTGAATCAAAATCGTTTTTGCTTTGATTATGTCGTGTATACTTCTATGAGATCTAAGCAATTGAACAACTCTCTAACTAGTTGTTTTGAGTCATTTGAACTAGTTATGGTGAAGATGAATATGGTTGATATGAAAGTGCTCATATGGCTAACCATTTGGTTAACTACTGTTGAACCAACTAGGTGTACACTTATTTTTTGCTAGTCCCGAGCAAACAAAAACTACAAAATAAAATCCTAACTCACTGTCGCAGGCATCGCGATTGCACTTAGCATGTGCAACAAGCCTTTGAACCCCTAGGTGGCCCTAGTGGCCGAGTTATAGTCTCGGGAGGGTTTACCAGAGGTGTACCCACAAAACCTTTACTCCAGACCCTAGCTATCTACGCAGAACCTTGAAATGGCACTAAAAAACCTCCTTGGTTGGCATACTTATTGATTACGGGAGGAAGTACCCTGATGCGAAATTCCAATTATTGTACACGAGTTTACACTCAAGCATACTAAAATTCATATATAAGTGACAAAGCTCTACTCAGATAGTTTCACTATGGACATCAATATCCGGAGTCAACAAATCACATTGATAGATTAAGAGATGGATATATAAAAACATAGATGGTTTTGATGTTGACTAGGTGAACGGTGTTTTCTCATATATGTCTGAAGGCCTCTGCCAAGATGAACCTATCCTAATGGACTGAGATACCGGTCTGACTAATATCAACACAACTGGCATATACAAGGGGACCAGTGGTCAATAATCCTAATTCTAGATCAACTCATCTGGCATATACAAGGGAACCATCGGTCGATTTATTGAACACATATTATTTATTTATTTATTTATTTAGAACTAACAACATGATTAGATCTTGTGGATCCAAGCGCATGCTTCTTGTCAGTAGATTACATGGTAATTCCCGTGGATCCTGCATTCCATGCTTGTTTAGGCGACGGAGTCAGGGAGAACACACACATATTGCTATCCAAGTGTTATAATTTATTCCGATTGGTCTGGTCTTTTTTCTTTTCTTTTTTAGTATCTCAATCACTCTATTACACCCTAGCAGTGGTAACAACTTGAATCGTGAACCCCACCTAATCACTTAGAGAAACATATTTTAAAAAGAAAATAAAATAAAAACAGAAGTGAAAAGGACTCAACGAGATATGGCGAAACTATCATGTTATTTCTAACACCTGAGCTCTGTGCTTTTACGAATAGAATCTTATAGATGTTTCCATCTACTCAGATTGGTTCCTCAACTCCTAAAACCAAAATGCTTCCATCCACTTAGATTGGTTAGTGCCATCCTTAATAGGCATAAATTTCTAGTCTCTGGAGTTTATTTATTGCAACTAAAAAGTTTTTCCCATACCCCCAAACTTAAATCTAACATTGTCCTCAATGTTCTAAAAATGAAATTAAAAGCATGAACAAGGAGAAACTATTACCATTTGAAGCAAAAGAGTTAAGGAAAGATATTACCGTGTTGCATGAGAATGGGTTACCTCCCAAGAAGTGCTAAGTTTAAAGTCTTCAGCCAGACATTGGAAAGGATTAGTCACCTCGAATCGTATAACAGTAGTCGGAATAACTGTGGGTCTTCAAAACCAAATTGAGCTGACCATAGGAAACAACAATAAGCCAAGAAAGTGAACAAGTATCGCATGACCTTACCTAGTTTCCTGATAACTATCGCTAACTGTGGTTAAGGTTCAGGTTCTATGAAAGGGTCTAGATAAATTATTTTCATTGGCTGTATTTCCTCATAGGTGGGATCTAAATCATTAGGTCCTAAAGTCTGGAAAAACTCAAATAGGAACTT
The DNA here is from genome assembly GCA_023531105.1 of Papaver atlanticum. NCBI lineage: Eukaryota > Viridiplantae > Streptophyta > Magnoliopsida > Ranunculales > Papaveraceae > Papaver > Papaver atlanticum. Next base: position 933,499 of record JAJJMB010017545.1, on the reverse strand, counting down.
AGAAGCACACAATAATAACCTAAATAACTGAGGATCCTCTAAGTCAATCAGATTTGACTTACATAATTGACCACAATGAAAGTAGGGGTCATTTTTAAGTAAATGTGTCGATTCTATTAACCTAAAGTACTTAGGCTTAGTCTCAGAACTTGATAAGTGACACATTTGAAATATAAACGTTCCCACAGTTGGAAGAAAACTATTTGGTGGGAAAACAAAGTCCATTTTGGTATCATAGCCTGGGCAAACCACATCAACCATAGGATGGGTTTCTAACGACTGAACTTCTTCTTGGACATCATTAGGTTCGGGAAAACGAGTATGAAGGTAATCTTGTAAAATGGTCGAGGCATAGATATCAAGTCCTAAGTGAGGGGACTTTCTGAGAGTTAAAGGTAAGGCACTAGGAAAGTGATAATCACCCCCAAACTTAGAGTTTTCAGTGTCTCTAGATAGACTAGTCACAATCTCCCTAATTTCTAGATCATCAGATTCTTGGAAATGGTCAATTGATTCTTCTAAGTTATTATCAAGTAGTGCATCTTTACTCATCTCTACGGGTCTATCTTCTTCGTCTAAGACTATTTTTTCTAAGTCGCTAGACTCTAAAACAGCATTTTCATAATAAACCCGTTCCTCTAAACCACTATAGGCTTCGTAATCAAAAGGAAAAACTACATCATCTAAAACGGTGGTATCACTAATCAAATCCTCGTCCTTTTGAATAGGTGAATAATCATAAAAATTATTTTGATTTGAACTAGAAATAATATAATCATTACAAAGCTCAATTGGATTAATAGTTTCCTGATCACTATGCCTACATATTTCAGATTCTTCATTATTACTATCCTCATCATCATAAGAGTACGAAGGTGATTGAACCTTATCTAAATAATTAGTGTCTTTTATTCTAACCTCGTCCTCTAAATTAGGCAAATATTCACCATTGATATCAAGAGTAGAATCGGAAACACTATTTTGAATAATTAGATCTTTTAGAGAAGTTCTTTTCTGGTCTCTAACAAAAGCTTCTGGGCCGACTCACATGATTTCCTGACATAATCTAGGAAAGAAGGTAAAGGAAGTTCACTCGTTGCACTCTCGTCCATAACTAAGTTATTCATTTCTGCAAATTAACGTGCTGTCTCAGCTAACTTACGTGTCGACTCTAGTAAAGACTTGTGAAGGTTCGTTGAGACTTGTGAAGATTCAAGTTTTTAAATTTAATAAAAATTATATACAAAAATATTAACAAAGTGGGCGAGAGGTACTAGGGCTTAGGATTCCACCAAATTCAGTTCTTAAGGTTCAAATAATAATTCTTTTAATAAATATAGCTCAATAAAAATATAAAATAAAGTGACTCTTATTTTTGCCAAGATAGATTCTAAAAATATTAGATGTAAATGTTAAGCATGGGACATCAAATCACCTAAGCTAAGCATGACCCATCTAATCAAATGACAACTAATTAAATCAAATCATAATTTCAATTAAAATTAGTGCAAAAGTCATGAAAAGAATTAAATATAATTACCCAAGTGTGAAATAAGGCTTCCTCCATCGCCCCAATTTTGGGGTTTAGCTCATCATAGTAAACGTGCTCTCAAAATATTTATTTAGGCTCAAAAATGGTTTACAAAGATGAAATAAAGAGAAAATGGTGTAGAACAGGATTTTGCGACGCACAAAAATCGTCACAAAAGGAACGATAAAAGACAAGTGGTTTAAACACTGTTGCAAGTCGCTGGAAAGGAGTTGGGAACTGCCGCAATTAAGCGACAGCTTTCAACGACTTTCCTTTATAGGTTTTTGTTCTTCGCGTTCATCAGCAGCAGCAGCAGCAGAAACCGAGTTCTGCAACTTGTGATTTCTTCTTCTCTGGCTCTCCTCAGCTCCCAAAACTCTCGACACCCCTTCCTTGTACCAGGAGCAATCTATTTATACTCCTAATCCTCCTTTAAATCGTCCATATCTCCCAAATAATCTTCATTTATCAATATTATTCTCCACGGCCAAAATTTCCATCTTTTGATCTTCCACGCGTTCTAAGCTGTAAACCTTCCTTATTTATCTTCTTCACGCATCTCTGTAGTGCAACACACTTGAAACTCATGCATTACATGCCTCAAACTCGTGTAAAATTCACTTGAACCCGTGAAAACTTGTGTCCACTATTGCGGATTGAAACACGTTATTAAGCCAAATTTTATCGGAAACAACACCCATACCAGCTTTGTATAGTCATATCACGTCTACCCACTAAGTTTCAGGGATTGAATCTCACTAAATCACGTCCAAACATCCGATCGAAATTCTGCCAGTTAAGAGAAACATTTTCCCGCCAAAATTCATTTTTTGAATTTGAGAAGAAGATGTCCTCCCCCTAATCCTGTACGGGTGTCCCTTTAGCACTTGTCTTATGGGGTGCAAATAGTAATTTTTGGGCGTAGATAGTAATTTTTCCGGGGTTCCTCCGACACATTTTTGGGGTGCTTCCGGTGCATTTCTGGGGTGCCTTTAGTACTCTATCCTGGGGTGTAAAACACCACTTTAAGAGCCAATTTCGCCGCAAGAGCTTATTTCTCTAAAAATACCTACAAAGACATAAAATAACAAAATAAATACAAAATCGAATACTAACAATATATACAATTGAGACATATTAGACACAATAATGCGTCTATCATACACATTTAGGTACGGTTACACAAACCTAAATGAACGTGCATTTCATTTGTGTATAACAAGCTAAGTTCGATCTAACTGTTGAAAGATATTAGCTTGAATCTAATCAGGTTTTCATTTAACGGTGAATATTGAATGCTTTGTTACCAAGGTAACTTAGATTGCAAACCCTAATTTGGAGACTATATAAAGGAGAACTCTAGCAACTGGGAAACCTAATCCCCACACCTCCTGTGTGATACTAGTTGTATAAGCAAGAGTCGATTCTCCTTTAACCTTAGGTTTCTAACGAGACCCTGTAGGTTAACGACTTGAAGACTTCAATGGGATTATGAAGCCAGACCAAACTATTTTCTCTATAGTTGCGTGATCTTATCTTGCTGTTTCTATCGTAATTGAGTGCAATCGTAAGATTGGCTTGAGATTAATTTCTCCGATAGGCAAGATAGAAAAGTTGTCACAAACATCTTCGTCTCATCGTTTGTGATTCCGCAATATCTTGTTTTGCTAGTCGATTAAGATTATTGTGAGGTGATTGATAATTCTAGGTTGTTCTTCGGGAATATAAGTCCGGGTTATCGATTGGTTCTTGTTCACCTTGATTTATCAAAAGACGGAACAAAACTCGTAGACTTTTCTGTGTGATACAGATTTGTTTATTAAAGTCTTCGACTTTGGGTCGTAGCAAATCTTAGTTGTGGGTGAGATCAGCTAAGGGAATCAAGTGCGTAGTATCCTGCTGGTATCAGAGACGTAAGGAGCGCAACTGTACCTTGGATCAGTGTGAGATTGATTGGGGTTCAACTACAATCCAGACCGAAGTTAGTTTGTAGTAGGCTAGTGTCTATAGCGGCTTAATACAGTGTGTGTTCAATCTGGACTAGGTCCCGGAGTTTTTATGCATTTGCAGTTTCCTCGTTAACAAAACTTATGGTGTCTGTGTTATTTCTTTTCCGCATTATATTTTGTTATATAATTGAAATATCACAGGTTGTGCGTTGTACCGATCAATTGGTAAATCCAACCTTTGGTTGTTGATTGAAATTGATTGATCCTTGAACATTGGTCTTTGGTACCGTTCAAGTTATTTCTCTTGTATTCAATCAGACTCGCAGATTTCTATTTGTTTGAGTTGGGATTGAATTGAGAAATTTAGATATAACTCTTTGATATAATTTTTATTAATATTGAGTCTTACTGTCTAGTTGATTCTCTTAAAAGTTTATTGGAGTTAGTCCATACAGATTGCTAAGCGAAATATTGGGTGAGGTTGTTAGACCCCCGCTATTTCAATTGGCATCAGAGCAGGCAAACACGTTTAAGACCTTGTAAGTCTGTGTTTGTAGTGATCTGACTCTATGGACAGAAGTGCTATCTCAATAAATGTACCACCAGATCCAGGGATTCCAGAATTCTCTTCCATGTCTGATTTAATTAAATCTGTAGAAGAAATTCTATCTAAACCTCCACCAGTTTTAAAATCCATTGAAGTTTTTTCAGGAATTGAAAAGAAACTTGAAAGCCTAACTTCTGATGTTGATCTGTATCTCCAGAATGAACAAGAATCTCTTGATAGGCTAAATCATGTTATGATGAATAATATTTATGTTGAGGTTAATATTGATTTTTTAATCAGTGAGAGCAATGCTCCTCCTCCGTGTAATCAAATTAGTCGGAACAAACTAAACGATTTACAAGAGGAGTTTAAATCAGTCATATGAGTATATCACCTCAAGGCATGAATTGATTCAGTGCTCAATTCCTTATACTTCCTATTAAGATAGTAGTATTGCCTTCATTTTTGAAAAAGCTAGGACGTCTCCTTTTACCAAAAGAGTTTCCCTTTGCGGTACTAAAAACTATCTGCAGAAACTGTTTCTTATAAGGTGTAAAATAAGAAATCAGAAACACATTTGTTTGTGTGCTCTCTGGAAGTTCTTTAAAAAAATTATAAAAACAGCTTCTTGGGTTTCTCCAAATACTGTAAGATGTAAGAGCTGTTGGAAGGAAACTCTTTCTTGGTGTCATTGTGTACAAGATCTTTTTGCTACATGTCTGATTCTTCATAGGTATCTAGTATTGTATTTGGTGAGCCTTTCTCCAAATATGATGACCTAATTTGTTGATTAAAACAAACAAGTCCTTGTCAGTACATGTGCGGGTCACACACTCCGAACCTATACCTTGTTCATGTTGGAATCTTGTTCCAGAACATGTTTATTTGGTTCGAGTACCACCGCTCGACACATTAAAAGAGGAAAACCAACTTCGTTCTCCTCGCCTCTTCTTCTTCTTCAACAGTTTGAGAACGAAAAGAAAGAAACCCAAACTGTTCGTGAACTGTTGACTCCCTTAACCTCAATTCTCAACCTTTTTGAGTGTTCTTGGATTCATTGTCTTCATAACAAAAATTTACTCTACGAGTTGGCGTTCGTTGCTCGTTTCTTTGCTGAACAAGTGTTCTACCATTAGCATCAGTTCGTGAACAGTAAAGGAAAAGCCAATAGTCCACAAACCAAGTAAGTTTCTCAACACTTGTTTGAGAGTTCCTTGTCAAATATGGCACATAGGAGAGCTAGTCATGCTGGGAGTTCAAGTGGTCATGCAGGGGATAACTTTTTTTCCGATCCCAGTCTCCGTGCTAGGTTTGTTAACCCTGCTGCTCGTGCACTCTATTTGGAGTATAAGAATAAATAACCAATTTTTGAAAGATACTATAATGAGTCAGAAATTGAGTTACAAGGTTTATCTGATTTTTTTCAAAAAACACTCCTAGGGTATTATTCACAAGCCATTAGGAACTGCCTGTATTGAGATGACTGCACAATTTTATGCTAATATTCATGATCCAGACCCATCCAATTGCATGTTCAAGACTATGGTAGGAGGTGTTACTTTCACTGTGGATCGTCATATTATTGCTTACTTGTTGGATTTAACTCATGTTGGTAATGCTCGATTCCCTCCTCCTGAGAATGAAAGATTGACTCCACAAGTGATGTCAAATCGTCTCTTTAATAAAGATGTCTCTCGGATAAATGGCAAGATTTTTGTTGGAGGTGCTGGATTATTCCTCAAAGTTGCTCCAAAACTTATTGTGGCCAATATGATGCCAAGCACCATTGACAACAATCTCTGGACCAGGTCCCTTGCTGAATTTGTCTTCTATATTATTGAAGAGAGAGACATTGATTTCAGTGGACTTATTGTTAATCAGATGATAAGTGTGAAACAGACTTCAAAGAAAACTCTAGGATTTCCTTGCCTCATCTCAAGGATTTGCAGTCACTTTAATATTACTCCTTTTGGAACTGGGATTGGTGGTCCAAAGGTTCTGAGTAAGGCTACCATCAAAAAGATGAAGCAATCTTCAACCAGTACCCCAACAAGTACCTATGCATCTACAAACTCTGAACTTGCTCGCCTTCAAGATGAAGTTGATTGTATGAAAGAGCAGATGGAGTATGTTGAAGCAGAACATCCAGATCTAATCGAGAAATTTTATGAAATTGCTAGAGATTATTATGGGAGAAGAGATTAACTCTCACTCTAGTAATTCTGTTACTTGTTTTATCTGTTAAACTTCTTATGTTGATCTACTTTTAAAACTGTTGCTTTAATGGTTGTAATAACTTTTATGTTTAGCCTTGAATAATTTTTATCTTTCAATTAAATTGCTGCATGTGTTAGTTCCATAAGAAGTACAGATAAAAGTAGTCAAAAGTGAAGTCCTTCATACGTCGATATGCAAATATTAATGGAAGATAGGATGAACTTTTGTTTACAAAGATTAAGTCTATTATATGTCATTGTGCAAATAGTGATGAAGAATAGAATGAATCTTTGTTTATTCCGTAGTATTGATCTTCCCTGATCCATATTTTATGTATATACTGTGCGGCTCCGTAAGTTCTCTTATGTGAGCATTTCCGATTGAATTAATCATGGGTTCTCTTGTGGTTAATTTAATTGAGATTTTTGGATACAAATTCATATTCTTATGTGATTTGTTAATGTCCAAAGAAATCCTTCTTTTCTTGTGAAAGTAAGGTCGCTCTTGTTGTTCTTTCGGGAATGACATTTTATGGGGGAGAGTTCATAATTGAACCTGTGCTTAATTTCCAAATCTTTGTGGGGAGTGCGGATGTGGAATATTATAGGGGTTATCTTGTATCTTTATAAACTCCTTGATGAATGCATTTAGTTTTGACTATATGATTGCATCTAAAAAAGTTGATATGTACTTTCTTTTGGTCATGAAGTGTCTCTATGGAAATTTCGTTAGGATCCCACTAGTTTTCGTACATTTGCTAATTTTATTGAAAAAAAGGGGAGAATTAATGCGTAGTTCACACTAAAAATACATATGATTTTCGGATCATTATGTAAGGGGGAGTTGTTTTCATGTGAGATGAAGTATGGACTAAGGGGGAGTGATACATATCAACATAGTATTGTTGTCAAAGTTGTGATACAATTGAACTTTGATGCTGTGTAATAATACTATGACACTGTGTAACAATGATTGAGAGCTTTTGTTTTCTCATTGTTATGGCTACGGATCTTCAACAACGGTGATGCTGATTTGAATATCTTTGGAATCATTGGAGCACTTGGAAGTGTCGAAGATTTCGAGTAATGTTGAAGAACCAAGAAGATCATGCATGTGGATGACAAGCTGCAAAGTTTATTTATTTTGTATTCCATATGTATTGATAATTTTGTCAATAAAATTGACAAAGGGGGGGAATTGTTAGAGCACTGCTCGACGAACTCGCAAGCGTTGCTATCTCAAGCTTGTTGTCAAGTTTAGTTGCCAAAACTATAAGTCTTGATTTCTAGTCTACTTATAGCTAAGTCTCGGACTAGGATAGAAAGTGTAGTTGAGCTCTAGACTCCACGGCGTTCATCATGCAAAGACGAAGAACTACTCAAGGAACTGGTGGATCTTCATCGACAAAAAGGTACGTGGAGACTTGATCTTATCTATCACTCAAAAGTCTATCTATTCTATCTCCTATCTTGAGATAAAAGTCGTATTGCTATATAGAATTCGATTATACACATTGCTATTTCGACCCGAGTTTATCTCGCTTATCTATTTCTCGAAATATGTGTTGGTAAGCTTTCGCTTTGGCCAAGTTCATCTTTACTCGTGACGAAAGTCATGTTGATTATTTCAATCTCTTGAAAATCGCTTTGATGAAAAATAGTGTGTGAATAACCACTATATAACATCCTCTAAGAATGTTTCATTGATTGAAATGAGATTTAGAATATATAACCTTGAATGGATATAAACATTGTATGTGAACTCATACTTGTGTAAGTCCAAAATCCTTTAACCAAAGTATGTGTACTTTACTGGTTTAGGATGTCCAGAGCTAAGTCCGCGTACTGATGTGATTTAAATTTTGTTGTAGTAAAAGGTTCGTTGAGACTTGTGAAAGCAATTGA
>JAJJMB010017545.1:826823-925341 GCA_023531105.1 Papaver atlanticum | reverse complement strand
TCACAACTACCCAACGAATTTCAGCCTTTTAGTCTCACCCAAACACCCTTCAACTTCCGATCGAAAAATCTGTTGTTAATGAAAATATTTTCCCGCCAAAATTCATTTTTTTGAATTCGTGAAGAAGCTGGTCGCCCCTTATCCTGCCTGAGGGTGCGAATAGCACTTGCCCTGGGGTGCAAATAGTGCTTTTGGGCATAAATAGTAATTTTTTTGGGGTTCCTCGGGCACATTTTTGGGGTACTTTTGGTGCATTTCTGGGGTTCCTTTAGTACTTTATCCTGGGGTGTAAAACACCACTTTTCGAACCGATTTCGCCGCAAGAGCTTATTTCTCTATAAATACCTACAAAGACATAAAATAACAAAATAAATACAAAATCGAGCACTAACAATATATACAATTGAGACATATTAGACACATAAATGCGTCTATCACGTACCCGTACGCGTACTGCCGGAAGTTCACATCCCGTGAATTTCTGCTGGAGTTTGTGAACTAAAAACAATCTCATTCCAGGTACTTTAGTATGCGTACTTAAGTGTGTTATTTTCTAAAAACGGTTTATTCGTGAACAAAGACATTTATAAACTAAGGAATGCAATCTTTGCAAACCGTGGCTATAATGTTCATGAATCGATTCGAGTGAATAAAATCGTTTTTGCTTCGATTGTGTCTTATATACTTCTATGAGATCTAAGCAATTGAACAACTCTCTAACTAGTTCTTTTGAGTCATTTGAACTAGTTATGGTGAAGAGAATAAGGTTGATATGAAATTGCTCATATGGCTAACCATTGGTTAACTATTGTTGAACCAACTAGGTGTACACGTTTAGGTACGGTTACTCAAACCTAAATGAAGTTACATTTCATTTGTGTATAACAAGCTAAGTTCGATCTAACGGTTGAAAGATATTATCTTGAATCTAATCAGGTTTTCATCCAACGGTGAATATTGAATGCTTTGTTACCAAGGTAACTTAGATTGCAAACCTTGATTTGGAGACTATATAAAGGAGAACTCTAGCAACTGGGAAACCTAATATCCACACCTCCTGTGTGATACTAGCTGTATAAGCTAGATTCGATTCTCCTTTAACCTTAGGTTTCTATCGAGACCCTATAGGTTAACGACTTGAAGACTTCATTGGGATTGTGAAGCCAGACCTAACTATTTTCTCTGAAGTTGCATGATCTGATCTTGTTATTTCTATCGTATTTGAGTACAATCTTAAGATTGGCCTGAGATTAATTTCTCTGATATGCAAGATAGAAAAGTAGTCACAAACACCTTTGTCTCATCATTTGTGATTCCACAATATCTTGTTTCGCTAGTCGATTAAGATTATTGTGAGGTTATTGATATTTCTAGGTTATTCTTCGGGAATATAAGTCCGGTATATCAACTTGTTCTTTTTAACCTTGGTTTATCTAAAGACGGAACAAAACTCGTAGGTATTTCCGTGGGAGACAGATTTATCTATTCATGTAGACTTTTCTGTGTGATACAAATTTGTTTATTAAAGTCTTCGATTTTGGGTCGTAGTAACTCTTATTGTGTGTGAGATCAGCTAATGGAATCAAGTGTGTAGTATCCTGCTGGGATCAGAGACGTAAGGAGCGTAACTATACCTTGGATCAGTGTGAGATTGATTGGGGTTCAACTACAGTCCAGACCGAAGTTAGTTTGTAGTAGGATAGTGTTTGTAGCGGCTTAATACAGTGTGTGTTCAATCTGGACTAGGTCCCGGGGGTTTTCTGCATTTGCGGTTTCCTCGTTAACAAAACTTCTGGTGTATGTGTTATTTCTTTTCCGCATTATATTTTGTTATATAATTGAAATATCACAGGTTGTGTGTTGGATCGATCAATTGGTAAATCCAACTGTTGGTTGTTGATTGAAATTGATCGATCCTTGAACATTGGTCTTTGGTACCGTTCAAGTTATTTCTTTTGTATTCAATCAGACTCGCAGATTTCTATTTGTTTGAGTTGGGATTGAATCGAGAAATTGAGATATAACTCTTTGATATACTTTTTATTAATATTAAGTCTGATTGTCAAGTTGATTCTCTTAAAAGTATATTGGAGTTAGTCCATACAGATTGCTAAGCAAAATATTGGGTGAGGTTATTAGACCCCTCCTTTTCAACTAGCCTACTATCAGACTTAAAACTGGAACGTAGTTGAGACCGAATCCACCATCCTAGTAATTCAGTTACAGTCGTGCTCCTTACGTCTTTTGAACCTCGCAAGGCTCTATGCAATTGATTACAGATAGATACATTTTTGTGTCTGAATTGTTCTTAAATTCCTGTATTGTTAGTGCTCAATTTTTTTATTTATTATGGTGTTTTATGTATTTATAGGTGTTTTGGAGAAATGAACTCTTATGGAAAAAGTTGCTCGAAAAGTGATATTTTGCACCAAGAAAAAGTACTAAGGACACCCCCAAAAGTGTTAAAGGAACCCCTGAATTTTTTTATAAAGGCACTCATCGAATTACTAAGTGCACCCCAGGATAACTGCTAAAGGAACCCCATCCGAGGATAAGAGGCACCCTTCATCTTCTTTATTTCAAATCTTAAAATTGGCGAGAAAATGGAAACTCAAAACTGGCAGAATTAGGGAGACTAAAGGGATGAAATTGATTGGGTTTGTAACTCTTGGCTAGACAGGGATGATATGTTCTTTAGAATCGACTTAATTTGGCTGGGAAATCGGGATTGAAGAAAACAGTGTAACACGAGTAACCCGAGTTTTGTGTGTGTGGTACGGAGGTTTGCGTGTGCCCATTGCGTGCTTAATCACTTCTGGGATGTTTACTGAACGTGTTTGGAGTGTTTTAACACGAGAAAACAGCATGAGAACTTAAATTGGGGAAGAAAATATCTCGAGAATATTTTCCTTTACTGCCGAGGAATGAGAGATTATTTGGAGTTATTGTGAGGATTTGATGAACCCTGTTGAGTATAAATAGAATTTTAGGTTAGCAGAGATGGACACGGAGAGTTAAGAAGAGTACTTAGACGATCTAAAAAATCAATATCCAAGGTCAATCTATTCGTATCCAAATAATCTAATCGGAATTTTGCCATGTGATTAAACTTGTTATTTATCTTTCAAGATACGAATTCTATAAGAAACTAGTCTCATAATCAATCACAATTATATGAAAGTATCTACATTGAATTGAATACGTACATCTTCTGTAACTCTTGTTATAAAGATAAACAATATAATGCGAATATGGAAAAACACAAGACACCAGATTTTTGTTAACGAGGAAACTGCAATAACATAAAAAACCCGAGACCTCATCCAGATTTGAACACCAAACTATATCAAGCCGCTACAGACACTAGCCTGCTATCAGACTTCGGACTGGAACGTAATTGAGACCGAATCCACCATCCTAGTAATTCAGTTACAGTCGTGCTCCTTACGTCTTTTGAACCTCGCAAGGCTCTATGTAATTGATTCCTGATAGATACATTTTTGTGTCTGAATTTTTCTTAATTTCCTGTATTTTTAGTGCCCAATTTTGTATTTATTATGGAGTTTTATGTATTTATAGGTGTTTTGGAGAAATGAACTCTTATGGAAAAAGTTGCTCGAAAAGTGATGTTTTGCACCAATATAAAGTACTCAGGACACCCCTGAAAAAAAATCTAAAAGCACCCATCGAATTACTAAGAGCACCCCAGGACAACTGCTAAAGGGGCCCCATCCGAGGATAAGGGGCACCCTTCATCTTCTTTATTTAAAATCTGAAAATTGAGGGGAAAATGGAAACTCAAAACTTGCAGAATTAGGGAGACTAAAGGGATGAAATTGATTGGGTTTGTTACTCTTGGCTAGACAGGGATTATATGTGCTTTAAAATCGACTTAATTTGGCTGGAAAATCGGGATTGAAGAAAACAGTGTAACCCGTGTTCTGTGTGTGTGGTACGGAGATTTGCATGTCCCCGTTGCGTGTTTAATCACTTCTGGGATGTTTACAGAACGTGTTTGGAGTGTTTTAAAACGAGAAAAAAACATGAGAACTTAAATTGGAGAAGAAAATATCTCGAGAATATTTTCCTTCACTGCCGAGGAATGAGAGATTATTTGGAGTTATTGTTAGGATTTGATGAGCCCTGTTGAGTATAAATAGAATTTTTGGGTAGCGGAGAGGGACATGGAGAGTTAAGAAGAGTACTTGGACGATCATAAAAATCAATATCCAAGATCAATCTATTCGTATCCAAATAATCTAATCGGAATTCTGCCATGTGATTAAACTTGTTATTTATCTTTCAAGATACGAATTCTACAAGAAACTAGTCTCATAATCGATCACAATTATATGGAAGTATCTACAAGGATTGAATACGTACATCTTGTGTAACTCCTGTTATAAAGATAAACAATATAATGCGAATATGGAAAAACACAAGACACCAGATTTTTGTTAACGAGGAAACTGTAATAGCATAAAAACCCCGAGACCTCATCCAGATTTGAACACCAAACTGTATCAAGCCGCTACAGACACTAGACTACTATCAGACTTCGGCCTGAAACGTAGTTGAGACCGAATCCACCATCCTAGTAATTCAGTTACAGTCATGCTCCTTACGTCCTTTGAACCTCGCAAGGCTCTATGCAATTGATTCCTGATAGTTACATTTTTGTGTCTGAATTGTTCTTAATGTCCTGTATTGTTAATGCTCAATTTTGTATTTATTATGGTGTTTTATGTATTTATATTATAGGTGTTTTGGAGAAATGAACTCTTATGGAAAAAGTTGCTCGAAAAGTGATGTTTTGCACCCAGAAAAGTACTCAGGACAACCCCAAATGTGTTAAAGGCACCCCCCTTAAAATTTTCCAAAGGCACCCATCGAATTACTAAGTGCACCCCAGGACAACTGCTAAAGGAACCCCATCTGAGTATAAGGGGCACCTTTCATCTTCTTTAATTCAAATCTGAAAATTGGCGGGAAAATGGAAATTCAAAACTGGCACAATTAGGGAGACTAAAGGGATGAAATTGATTGGGTTTGTTACTTTTGGCTAGACAGGGATGATATGTGCTTTAGAATCGACTTAATTTGGCTGAAAAATCGGGAATGAATAAAACAGTGTAACACGAGTAACCCGAGTTCTGTGTGTATGGTACGGAGGTTTGCGTGTGCCCGTTGCATGTTTAATCACTTCTGGGATGTTTACTGAAAGTGTTTGGTTTGTTTTAACACGATAAAACATCATGAGAACTTAAATTGGGGAAGAAAATATCTCGAGAATATTTTCCTTTATTGCCGAGGAATGAGAGATTATTTGGAGTTATTGTGAGGATTTGATGAGCCCTGTTGAGTATAAATAGAATTTTGGGGTAGCAGAGAGGGACACTGAGAGATTGGAGAGAGTTTTGGAGCAATAAAGAGCGAGATTGATTGAGTTGGAGAGAGTTCACTGATGCTGCTGCTATTGAAGAACAAGCGTTGCAAATCAAGAACAACATCTAAAATTTGTAACACTTCACTATTCATTTCTAGTAACAGTTCTTCTGCTACGTTTATTTCCGTCGCGAAATCTCTGCTTTATATAATTTTTCAATAAAAATACGTTTTTGAGTAATGGAAGCATATTTTGAGCGTGTTTCCATGATGAGGAGCTAAACCCAATCCATTGGGTGACGGAGGAAACCATTGTTTCGGTAAAAGTGATATATTTCTATTTTAAATTAATTATAGCGATTTTATTATGATTTTTGCATTAAACTAAAAATTGGGTATATGATTTTGATTAAGTAACTTTATTTTCTCTTGATAGAGCATGCTTAAATTAGGGTTTTGATGTTCTATACTTGCGATTAACAGTTATTGTTTTGAAAATCTACTTGTCTAGGCAATACTTTTACAATCAAATGGAATGTTGAGTTGCATAATTATTGTTTTAGTAAATCACTAATATTGATCAATTGTGGAATCCTAGCCCCAATCTCTCCATAATTTTCACAACACTTTTTATTTTGAGTTTGCTATATTTTTAGTTTTAAAATTAGGTCTAAAATCTACTTTCACAAGTCTTGAACGAACCGTTTTTCTACAACATAATTAAAATTTCATCAATTCCCTTAGCCGGCGTCATTTACAACCTAAGAATTAAGTGAGGACTTTCGATACCAATCTTCCTCTAACAAATAAGCCTATTTGATTTACTTTTAGATCAAAGATCAAGGCTTGGAAATCTGTTTGCAATAGACAAAGCTAGCAAACCTCACAAATCCGGAACACTTACACTCACTTAGATGAGAAGCCTGGATTCTTTATCACCTCTCAAGAACAATCTTCAACTTATGAATTAAGAATAATTTTCAGATATATATCTTGAGGAATCACAAAGTCTAAGACGAAGAGAAATTTGCAATAAATTCTCAATTTCATCAATTCAATAAATCTCTACCAAACCAAAAGAAAATCCTTGCAATTACACTTGCCAAACATATGCTCAAAAACAAACAAAAATAAAAACCATAAAAACCTCTCATCTCCCAAAATTATGAAGTGATATCTTGAATGCTCTGAAGAGTATTCTTCTGAAACTTCAACTCGAAGTCAATCTCGTAACTTTTGCTTCTGCTTGCCTAACAAAGTCACTGGAAGGAATCAAGATGAAGCTCACATCGAACATGATTCTTCAAAGAACCGTCAAATCAACTAACGGGGGTGAATGGATCAAATGCCATTTCATCAGCACCAACACCTTTGTTCCATAGAAATAACGATTATCCGGATGACTATGTACACTGATTCAAGACCCAGTCGATCAGAATGTAACTAAACTATAATCAACAGATTTTCACTATACTCGTGACATGACTTCTCTAGATGAAACGTCATTCACCCATGGATGTCACGAATCCTTTCAACATATATCTTCCTTTCAAGTGAATGAACACCTCTTGGCTCCACGTGAGGACTTGATCATTTTGGAAAGATCAACTCAAATCTATTTCAACAAATGTAATCCACATATCAAGTCATTAAAACCTTATGTAGTTTAATGAAGGAAATAAAGTGTCATTAATGGAATCTCTCTACATCACAAATCCCACACGACTGAGAAACTTCCTTTCCTCGCCGATCACATCCACAGTGGAGACTGTAATTGCTAATATCTGCCTCAACATCATCAATTCCCTAACAAAGCCACTTAACATTAAAGTCTTATTGTTTGGAGGCATTAAAGTTGAACTCCCAATCAAAGAGTACACCTTTAGCTTCGGGATGCTAAACCCACCAACTAGTTCATGAATGTAAAAGGCTCATTGGATGGAGGATCAAAGACTACTCGATTATCATAACTTCAACTCTTTCGATCTCTGGAGAAACACCAGTCGTGGTCTCAGTATAAACAATAGTCTTAGGAGCAATATCCTCATGACCGGCTTTATCAATTGTCCATTCTCTACAGCCCCACCCTGGAAATGTTACTCGATGGATCAAACTACTCCAAACAAAATAGGTTTGAATCAAAACGAGTATATATGGAAATATATTAATATAAAATCATCCCAAACCTTCCACGGTGGACGAGCACAAGTCAAAGTCTTCTACGAGATGTTCTTACAACCTTTACAGATAGGATGCAACACACCATTGATTTAGAAAAATGTACCAATATATGAGGAATATGACAATAATTCCTTAACGAAATATGTTAGTCTATTTCTCTACTATAACATACCAAAAGGTAGCCTTAATCGAACATACAAGCAGAGAGATGTGGCATCTACACTCAAGTCTACAGAATCTGAAAAATTTGCACGGGATTACAAATTACAAATGTGCATGTGTCGTTGACTGACCTAGGCAACTAAAAATTGTGTGATTTTTTCTGCATATGATAGCTTAGTATCTTAGTTTCAAAATTTTAGGTCAAACACTAAATTCTAACTTCATATCAAGTTTCTACAGCTTTAGAGCGGACGACGTGCAGGCAGAAATTTCTAGACGGGATTTAGAGCATTCATCATCCACCTAGGTCTTTCCACCAAGTCCTTTATCAAGGTACCTCCACTTTCGACCACTTAAGTCTTTACACCAAGTTTTCTACCCGGGTCCTCTACCTAGGTCTTGCCAGAAAGAGGAACAATGAAGAGAGGAGTTTACAAATACCGGGGACTAACGGTCCACTAACCATGACGATAATCCAAAATCATGTGATCAACATTGTGATCGCTCATGATAATCATCCATCATCGAGGACATGCTACAACTAGGATGTACCACTATGGTCTTTATATTAATCACTCTTGAGAGCAACCTTGGTCAAGGTCCCAAGACCAATAAAGCTTTAGAAATGATGTTTCTACAACTCACAGAAATAAAGATGGAGCTGAAAGCACCAGATTCATGCGTCAACAAGAATTTTACAACATAAGTGAACCAATGACATTAAAATCCTTCATCAAGCATCAAAAGTAACAAGCTAGTGGTCTAAGGACCTAAAAGACGTTTTCACACCAAGCCCGACTTTAGCCGTTTTTTACTGTGTTATACAAAACAAAGAGCTGAGAATAATTGGTGAAGCATAAAATGATAGGTCATATACCAATATATTCGTATGGATGTCTATTGCAACATATCAAAATTTCACGGCAATCAGATGAAAGATCTAAGAGACGTGGACCAAACATCGGGCATCATCACTGCCGAAAAATTCCTGGAGTTTGTTGTTTCGCTAAATTGAGTCCTTAAACGAGATCAAAACTCAAAAAACTTCGTTATTCCGGACAGCTTATCTCCTGGGCATCAAAAGTTAGGGTAAAATATCAAAAGCGGACATCGTATGAGGATTCTATAACGTTTTTAACGAAGACTTAATTTCTGAATTTCTGATGACGAATAATGAAGAAATTCCTCATTCATCCACATGGGTTCTCGTTCATTCAACCATCAATTGACAAATTTATACCACTATGAAGATGATGTAAGATGACGGCTCACTTGTGTCATATCCAAATTATTTGGAGGATTAGAATCGACATCATTATGATCGGAGTCATCATTCCTTTCTTTCAATCCGGGATCATGTCAACTTCTTTCTTCGTCCTTCGAGGATGATTGATGGCATCATCTCCTTGCTTGTCAAGTGAAGTCTTCTCTTAGAAGCAACAAAAACATCAAACCAACAGGAATTGGTTACCAATCATGGTGAATTGAAGACCCACAATGTTTGACGGAGCAAAACCCTGGAGTTAAGGATTTCCCCTTTGGAGCAACGGGCCCAAGAGTGTTACACGAGTCAAACATGTAAATTTGGTCCCTCCATCATGCAAATAAGCAGTGCCTCACCAATTTATTCTCTCAAGATGATGTTGTATTATCTTGCAAGCACTACTACATCAATTATTACTCCTTCAACGATTATTCAACATCATCATTGGAGAATCCTGAACCAGGATTTCTGGTAATATCTAACGACTAAGCTTATTCATTTATTTTGCTTATGTTAGTAAAAATCATCATCTAGTGCATACCGCGGAACATGACTGTCCCACACTAAGTAGGGGACTTAATGTTGATGGTGGTTTTTTGACGAAGGATAAATTCGTAAAATCGGATAGAAAAATATGTATCAGTGACAGTATCATAAATATAAAAAAATACATGTCTTCCCGTTCCGCAAGAGAAGTGAAATCCAGTTTTATAACCTCATAAATCAATAACACGTGACGGCAATGTTAGAGCCTCTGAGGAAGAGCTTTCGATGTTCCATGTATTTTATCACTTATACTGAGCGGCTCAACATCTCTTTCTATGATCAACTTCATTTGAAAGATGTCTCTGGTGCTGTAACTAATCCCATAATAATATTCATAACAAATATGATGATGTCATCTCATATATGAATCAACTAAAATGCTCCATAAAAAAGCGGGGGTCTAACAACCACACACAATATTTCTCTTAGCAATCTGTATGGACTAACTCCAATGTACTTTCAAGAGAATCAACTAGATAGTCAAACTAAATCTTAAGAAAAGTATATCCAAGAGTTATATCTCAATTCAATCTGCAATCAAATAAATAGGAATTTGCGAGCCCGATTTAATATAAGAAATAACTTGGATGGTATCAAAAACCAATTTCCAAGTGTCAATCAATTTAATCAACAACCTAAAGGTCGGATTCACAAACTGATTGAACTTACGCACAACCTGTGATATTTCAATTATATATAAACAAATATAATGCAGAAAATAAATAACACAGACACCAGAAATTTTGTTAACGAGGAAACCGCAAATGCAGAAAAACCCCGGGACCTAGTCCAGATTTGAAAACCACACTGTATTAAGCCGCTACAGGCACTAGCCTACTCCAAGTTAACTTCGGACTGGAATGTAGTTGAGCCCTAACCAATCTCACACTGATCAAGGTACAGTCACGTTCCTTACGCCTCTGAATCCCAGCAGGACTCTGCGCACTTGATTCCCTTAGCTGATCTCACCCACAACTAAGAGTTGCTACGACCCAAAGTCGAAGACTTGATAAACAAATCTGTCTCACACAAAAAAGTCTATTGAATATATAAATCTGTCTCCCACAAAAATATCTAAGAGTTTTGTTCCGTCTTTTGTTAAATCAAGATGAACAAGAACCAATTGATACACCGGACTTATATTCCCGAAGAACAGCCTAGTAATATCAATCACCTCACAATAATCTTAATCTTATGGTAGCGAAACAAGATATTGTGGAATCACAAATGATGATACGAAGATGTTTGTGACTAGTTTTTATCTTATCTATCGGAGATTAAATCTCGAGCAAATCTTAGAGAAGATAGTACTCAATACGATAGAATACAGCAAGATCAGAACACGCAACTACAGAGAAATAGTTTGGTCTGGCTTCACAATCCCAATGAAGTCTTTAAGTCGGTTAACCTACAGGGTTTTGGAAAAACCTAAGGTTAAAGGGGAATCGACTCTAGTCGCAACTAGTATATCACACAGGAGGTGTGGAAATTAGGTTTCCCAGTTACTAGAGTTCTCCCTTATATAATCTTCAAATCAGGGTTTGAAATCAATGTTACCTTAGTAACTGTCTTCTTTTCCGTTCTTTTCGCTTTAATCTTTAGCTCCAAGTCTTTACGAAATCACCAAACTCCTTGGCTCAATTTTCTTCTTTATGTTCCAAAACATGTAGACAAAAGACAAATACCCAAAAACGTAAAATAGAACTAAATAAATAATAAAAAATAAATAAATCTAAAACCCTAAAAACAAGTCCGCGTCGGCGGCGCCAAAAATTGATGTGATTTTATGTTGTTGTAAAAAGTGATAAGTAAAGTTCATTCAACTCGGACTTGTGAAGACTCGATTCTAGACTTATATTCCGATTAAAATAGCAAATAAACAAAGATGATATCAATATTACGAGAGACTGGGACTTAGGATTCCACCAAACTTCACAATCAATTGGTTCATACGATGATTCATAACAATACTAGCTCTTTTATAGACTCTATTCCTTTGCCAAAAGTAGATTTTATAAAGCATTAGATGTAAATCATAAGCATAGTGCATCAAAAGTTCTTAGACTAAGCATACACTATCAAACAAAATCACAAATAATCAACGAAAATCACAAATCGATTGAAAAGCAATGCAAAAAGTCATAAGAATCAATTATAATTATCATCAATTGTGAAACATGGCTTCCTCCGTCATCCCAGTGTTGGGGTTTAGCTCCTCATGGTAAAAACATGCTCCAAAGATTGATTCATGGCTCAAAAAGTGTTTTTATTGAATTGAAATAATAATACAGCGAATCTGCAACGCTTTTCTGGCGTTACAGAAATCACCGTTACAATGAAGTGCTGTTAATAAATGATAAATCGGTTCTGCTGTTGAAGAACGACACTCGTCTGCGACTGTTCCGTGTGGGTCAATGTTCTTCGTGTTCTTCAGCAGCAGCAGCAGAACCCGGTTTCCTGCACCTTTGATTTCTCGGCTCTGTGGTGTTCCAAACTTCCCCTAACTTTCGACACCTCTTCTATATGACCCAACCAACCTATTTATATCAAAAAGACCGATTAAATCTCTCCAAAATCTTCCAAAATCTCTTCCTCTCTCTTCACGGCAAAGTTGCGGCAATTTCTTGTTTTAGGATTTCTACGCGTATATGAGCTTTCCTTTTGATTCTAAACTCTTCCTTAGATAGATATCAAACTTTGGGAAGAAAATCTTGCCTTTAGTCTCCCTGAAATTCCTAAAATAATTCATTAAAGACCCGAAACTTCCATCACCTCTGTTTTGCTCTAATTCGATCTCTAGCCAATTTGGGTTCAATCCAAAGACTTTACCAGGCCTGTGTAGTCCTAAGGAGTAAACCCAATCAATTTCAGCCCTTTAATCTCCATAAAAATCGATCAAAACTCCAACCCTAAAATCTGTCCGTGAAAACCATTTTTCCCGCCAATTTTGTTTCTAAAACGTGAAGAAGTGGAGTCCCCCTATCCAGTCCCGGTCTGTGTTTAGTAGCTGCTTGGAAATGGGTTACCCCTTATCCAAAGTGAGAGTCCGAATAGCAAATGTCCTTCCAGGTGTCTTTAACAACTTTTCGAGCCAATTTCGCCGCAAAAGCCTATTTCTCCAAAAACACCTACAAAGGGATAAAATACCAAAATAAGTACAAAAATGGGTACTAACAATATACACAATAAAGATGAAAATAGACACATAAATGCGTCTATCAGTAACAAAGAATTCAATATTCACCGTTAGATGAAAACCTGATTAGACTCAAGTTAATATCTTTCAACCGTTAGTACGAACTTAGCTTGTTACACACAAATGAAAAGTGACTTCATTTAGATATGAGTAACCGTACCTAAACGTGTACACCTTGTTGGCTCAACAATAGTTAACCGAAGTTAGCCATATGAACACTTTCATATCAACCTTATTCATCTTAACCATAACTAGTTCAAATGACTCAAATGAAACAAGTTCTAGAGTTGTCCAATTGTTTATATTCTCATAGAAGTATACAAGACACAATTGAAGCAAAATCGATTTTGATTCACTCGAATCAATTCATGAACATTATAGCCACGGTTTGCAAAAAAATTGCATTCCTTATTATATAAATGTATTAGTTCATGAACAAACTGATTTTAGAACATAACCTACTCAAGTATGCGAACGGGTACGTATACCTAAGTGGCCAGACCAAGTTTGGGTTCGCAAGTATGCGAACGGGTACGCATACCATCCAAACTCAGTTAAATCCCGGAACTTGAAACTCACGCCAGTACGCATACCGGTATGCATAACGCATACAGGTATACATACTATGGTTCCCGGACTTGGAATATCTTGCAACAGTTAGCATACAAGTACGCATACTGTGCTATATCTAATCTTGGTTATTCGTTCTAAACTCCCATTTCAATCATTGAAGCATTCTTAGAATACGACAATAGCTATCTCACACAAACTATTAGCTTCGAAGCAATTTTCAAGTGATTGAATGATCAATTCGAAACATTCCGAGTCTACATCAAATGACTATCTCACAGAAATCATGTAAGATGTTACAAGGCGATTTTCACATGATCATCTTTTAACTTTCGTCAGGAATATAAGATGAACTTGGTTAAAGAGAAAGCTTATCAACACATATTTCGAGAAATATGTAAGCGAGTTAAACTCAATTCGAAATATCAAATGTGTATAATCGAAGTCTATATAGCTATACGACTTTTGTCTCAAATAGGAGATAGAGTAGATAGAATTTTGAGTGATAGATGAGTTCAAGTCTCCACATACCTTTTGTTGATGAAGTTCCACAAGCTCCCCTTAGTAGTTCTTCGTCTTCAGTCGATGAACACCGTGAAGTCTAATGCTCAACTACACTTTCTATCATAATCTGAGACTTAGCTATAAGTAGACTAGATATCAAGACTTATAGTTTTGGCAACTAAACTTGACAACAAGCTTGAGATAGCAACCTCCCCCTTTGTCAATTTTAGTGACAAAACTATCAATTCATATGGATTACAAAATAAATAAACTTTGTAGCTTCTCATCTAAATGCTTGATTTCCTTGGTTCTTCAACATTACTCGAAATCTTCGTCACTTCCAAGTACTCTAGTGATTCGGAACGTGTTCAACTCAGCATCATAGTTGTTGAAGATACGTAGCTATAACAATGAGAAAACAGTAGCTCTCAATCATTGTTATACAGTGTCATAGTATTATTACACAACATCAAAGTCCAATTGTATCACAACTTTGACAACAATACTATGGTGATTTGTATCACTCCCCCTTAGTCAATACTTTATCTCACATCAAAACCACTCTCCCTTACATAATGATCCGTAAACCATATGTATTTGTAGTGTGAACTACACATTAATTCTCCCCCTTTTTGTCAAAATAAATTGGAAAATGTACGAAAACTAGTGGGATCATAATGAAATTCTCATAGAGATACTTCATGACTAAAAGAGAACATATCAACTTTGTTTCGATGATTTCACATATTCGAAACTTAGTGTATTCATCAAGGAGTTTATAAAAATACAAGAAAACTCCTACAATATTCCACAGCCGCACTCCCCATAAAGATTTGGCAATTAAACACAAGTTCAATTAAGAACTCTCCCCCATAAAATGTCATTCCCGAAAGAACAACAAGAGCGACCTTACTTTTACAAGAAAATAAGGATTTCTCTGGACATTAACAAATTACATGAGACATGAATTTGTATCCAGAAAACTCAATTAAATTAACCACAAGAGAACCCATGATTAATTTAATCGGAAAAGCTTAACATAAGAAAACTTACGGAGCCACACGGTATATTCACATAGAAGTGGATCATGGAAAGATCAATACTGCGGAATATTCAAAGATGCATTCTATTTTTCATCAATATTTGCATAAGGACGTATAATAGACTTAATCTTTGTAATCAAAAGTTCATCATATCTTCTATCAATATTTGCATAATGACATAATATGCTTAACTTTTGACATATATTTGACAATCATAGTTCACGGACGCAAACACACATATCCCATAATAATTTTTGCAATATATAAAACCAATAAAGATTAATACTGCAAAATTATCTTCCAAATAAACTTTAGAATATAAATAAATAAATCTAAAAACATTGCTAGATGAAAATCATTGGCAATAGCTGTGTGTACTCACAATTATTGCTATTCCAAAACCTAGTTATCCTTCTTAAAACACAAGAATAAATTATCATAAGAAGTTTCCTAGACATCGTAGAGATTTCTCAAGGCATCTACTGATAATTCCTTCTCATTATTGAAAAACCCATTAATTATAGGATCGTTCAATTCCTCTAAATCTTCAGAAATATCAGTTAACTCACTAAGTTCTCTTTTTAGTCCACTCTAGGTGTTCCTTGTTAGAGACAACATTTGTTCATAGTGAGCTATGTTTTCTAAAGTGGAAATGATTTGAGATTTTAAATCAATTCTTTTGTTGATGAAATCCTTCACCGTACCTCTAAAGTTATTATAAAAAGGACAAACAGACAAGAGGCAGTTAGAGTAAGAACCTTCTTCATCATTTGTGGATCTCTCCTTCTTCTACCTTGAGGATTTGATTCCTTCACAAAGATACACATTAACTGCTTCAACTGTATCCCTTTTTGTGGTACCTCTAGTTACAGGAGCCATGAAACTGTATCTTTCAAGAAGTGAAGGGCATTTTGATCACAAATGAATATATATAGACCAATGGACAACCAAACCCTAGAAGAACTTTGAAAATGTATTTTACGGTTCATGATCCATTATCTATTTTAACTAAGAAGATATTTTCTTAACATAAAAAAGAAATTAACATTTATACAAAACTTGAGCAACCTTGATGCAATCCTCATTTTCTCAAGTTAAAGATGAGGATATAGACGTCACTAATGTTAGATAGTGCGGAGTGAGCCGAATGCTCACATCTTTTATCACACAGTGACTTATCAAGGTTTGTTGTATAAACAGACTTCTTACCTCGTCTGAATCTGGATGTTTTAGATTTTTTCTTGTCTTAAGGAGTACCCTGTTGATTACCCAAGGCCAGATTCATTCTTTGCATGTCATTTTGAAGTTTGGCAATCCTCTTGTTGTTCCTCTTGAACTTCCAACACTTATTTTGGACATGATTTGCATTTCCACAAAACGAACAAATCAAGGAAGATTTATTGTCTTGCTTATTTGCCTCCTATTTAACACAACTTTCATCATCAATTATTCCAAAACCGGCTGGAACAAAAGAGTTGTTAGTTCTCACAATTTTGCTTTTGAACCCTAAACCATTTGTGTTTCCAAAAGACTTCTGACTGAATAACATTGCTGAGATTTTGTCAGAACCTCAAGACAACCTTTGCAGGTCACACTTAAGAGTATTAATCTCTTTTTCCTTCAGAGATAGGGTTCTGGTGAGTTCATCATTAAGACAATCTATCTCAAGATTTTTCACCTAAAGTGATGATTCAAGTCTCTCCAACGAAGCCTTTAGTTGGAGATTTTCTTGGTGAATTTCTTCACACTTATCCAAGAAATCAAAAATCTCAGTGTCAGACTCAAACTCTGAATCAAAATTTGAGTAGGGAGAAGTTTCTTCTGCGAGAGATGAAAATTCATCACACACATCGGAAGTATACAAGATATTGACAACCTAGGATGATTTTTCTAGTATTGAATCATCTGAAGCATTAACCGGACAAAGATGTTTCTCACATCTTTTGCTTCTTTTTACAATATCCTTGATCTTTTGTGTAATCAGTGATTTATCAAAATCAACATGATTGGAACAACATTCATCAGCCCACGACAAGCTAGAAGATTCGCCTGTGATGGTCACAACATTGAACGCAGATGTTCTGACTGTGTTCTGATCAAGATCAAGTATTTTTAACTTTCGAACAAGAGTGTTTCTGGAAAGCGTATCAAGGTTATTTCCTTCAACGATGGCATGTTTCTTAGAGTCGTATTTGGCTGGCAACGATCTGAGAATTTTCATCACAATGTCCTTTTCAGGAATAGTCTTACCCAATGCAAAAGATGCATTAAAAATTTCAGACACTTTGTGATTAAACTCCTCAAATGAATCTTCATCATCCATACGAAGGTTTTCCCAATCAGAATTTAGGTTTTGAAGCCTAGCTTCCTTTTCAGAGGTATTCCGTTCGAATACAGTTTCTAAGATATCCCGCGCATCTTTAGACTGGGTGCACGTAGTCACATGGTGCTACAGATCTGGGGTAATGGCATGAATGATAACATTTAAACCGTCAGAATTTTTCTTTGCAGTGAGAATCTCGTTAGGTTCATATCTACCAATATCCTTTGCAATTGAAATACCGTCTACTGTAATCATTAGAGGATCATAGCCATTAACTACATAAACCCATGATTAAAAATCATGCGCTTGAAGAAAGGCACGCATAACAATTTTCCACCATAAGTAATTCGAGCCATCGAAGACTGGTGGTACGTTTACTGAGATAGCACTTCTGTCCATAGAGTCAGATCGCTACAAACACAGACTTATAAGGTCTTAAACGTGTTTGCCTGCTATGATACCAATTGAAAAAGCGGGGGCTAACAACCACACCCAATATTTCGCTTAGCAATCTATATAGACTAACTCCAATATTCTTTCAAGAGAATCAACTAGACAGTCAGACTCAATCTTAAGAAAAGTATATCCAAGAGTTATATCTCAATTTCTCAATTCAATCTGCAATCAAACAAATAGGAATTTTCGAGCCTGATTGAATATAAGAAATAACTTGGACGGTATCGAAAACCAATTTCCAAGTGTCAATCAATTTAATCAACAACCCAAAGGTCGGATTCACAAACAGATTGAACTTATGCACAACCTGTGATATTTCAATTATATAAACAAATATAATGCGGAAAAGAAATAACACAGACACCAGAAATTTTGTTAACAGGGAAACCACAAATGCAGAAAACCCCCGGGACCTAGACCAGATTTGAACACCACACTATATTAAGCTGCTACAGACACTAGCCTACCCCAAGTTAACTTCGGACTAGAATGTAGTTGAGCCCTAACCAATCTCACACTGATCAAGGTACAGTCACGTTCCTTACGCCTCTGAATCCCAATAGGACTCTGCTCACTAGATTCCCTTAGATGATTTCACCCACAACTAAGATTTGCTACGACCCAAAGTCGAAGACTTGATAAACCAATCTGTCTCACATAGAAAAGTCTATAAAATAAATCAATCTGCCTCCCACAGAAATACCTAAGAGTTTTGTTCCGTCTTTTGATAAATCAAGGTGAACAGGAACCAACTGATACACTGTACTTATAATCCCGAAGAACAACCTAGTAATATCAATCACCACACAATAATCTTAATCGCATGGTGGCGAAACAAGATATTGTTGAATCACAAACGATGAGACGAAGATGTTTGTGACTACTTTTTATCTTGCCTATCGGAGATTAAATCTCGAGCAAATCTTAGAGAAGATAGTACTCAATATGATAGAAAACAGTAAGATCAGAACACGCAACTACATAGAAATAGTTGGGTCTGGCTTCACAATCCCAATGAAGTCTTTAAGTCGTTAACCTACAGGGTTTTGGAAAAACCTAAGGTTAAAGGAGAATCGACTCTAGTTGCAACTAGTATCACACAGGAGGTGTGGGGATTAGGTTTCCCAGTTGCTAGAGCTCTCCCTTATATAGTCTTCAAATCATGGTTTGTAATCAATGTTACCTTGGTAACAAAGCATTCAATATTCACCGTTAGATGAAAACCTAATTAGACTCAATCTAATATCTTTCAACCGTTAGATCGAACTTAGCTTGTTACACACAAATGAAAAGTGACTTCATTTAGATATGAGTAACCGTACCTAAACATGTACACCTTGTTGGCTCAACAATAGTTAACCGAAGTTAGTCATATGAACACTTTCATATCAGCCTTATTCATCTTAACCATAACTAGTTCAAATGACTCAAATGAAACTAGTTCTAGAGTTGTTCAATTGTTTATATTCTTATAGAAGTATATAAGACACAATTGAAGCAAAATCGATTTTGATTCACTCGAAGCAATTCATGAACATTATAGCCACGGTTTTCAAAAGATTGCATTCCTTATTATATAAATGTATTAGTTCATGAACAAACCGATTTTAGAACATAACCTACTCAAGTATGCGAACGGGTACGCATACCTAAGTGGCCGGACCAAGTTTGGGTTCGCCAGTATGGGAACGGGTACGCATACCATCCAAACTCAGTTAAATCCCGGAACTTAAAACTCACGCCAGTAGGCATACCGGTATGCATACTGAGTTCCCGGACTTTCATTAACCAACCAGTACGCATACGGGTATGCATATTATGGTTCCCCGACTTGGAATATCTTGCAACAATTAGCATACAAGTACGCATACTGTGTTATATCCAATCTTGGTTATTTGTTCTAAACTCCAATTTCAATCATTGAAACATTCTTAGAAGACGACAATAGCTGTCTCACACAAACTATTAGCTTCGAAGCAATTTTCAAGTGATCGAATAATCAATACGAAATATTCCGAGTATACATCAAATGACTGTCTCACACAAATCATGTAAGATGTTACAAGGCGATTTTCACATGATCATCTTTTGACTTTCGTCAAGAATATAAGATGAACTTGGTTAAAGCGAAAGCTTACCAACACATATTTCGAGAAATATGTAAGCGAGTTAAACTCAGCTCGAAATATCAAATGTGTATAATCGAAGTCTATATAGCTATATGACTTTTGTCTCAAATAGGAGATAGAGTAGATAGACTTTTGAGTGATAGATGAGTTCAAGTCTCCACATACCTTTTGTTGATGAAGTTCCACAAGCTCCCCTTAGTAGTTCTTTATCTTCAATCGATGAACGTCGTGAAGTCTAATGCTCAACTACACTTTCTATCCTAATCCGAGACTTAGTTATAAGTAGACTAGAAATCAAGACTTATAGTTTTTGCAACTAAACTTGACAACAAGCTTGAGATAGCAACGCTTGCGAGTTTGACCGAGCAGTGCTCTTATACTCCTAGGCAGATTGCCTGCTAGTACGAGCGACTAATTAATTAAATCTAGTGTTGAAGATTCATTGGATGAATTCCTAGAAAAATATATATTCATCTGTTTCAATTCATGGCTTTTCTCGGTTGAATTCCATGGATTAGTAATGAATACTCACCTTTCGGGCATAAGGGCCACCACCGAGTAAAAGGCATGAGTGTACGTAGTAATATTTCTCCAAAGAGCATCCAAAAACATGGATGAACAAGAATATAGAAGACTATCAAAAGAGGAAAGGCATAGAGAGAAAATAATAAAACAATAATAATAATATAAAATACACAAGTGGGGCCCACACGGCTGGCCGGCCGGCTATGCCGCATGTTTCAGTCGATCCCCCACCCCTTTCATTTTTATTTTGTTATTTTAATATTATTTTTATTATTTTAGGGTTTCCTCTTTCAATAAAATTCTTTGATTTTCCATATCTTCTCAAATCTTGCTTCATGGACCATATGATTTGCAAAGAAAGTGGTCTCGCAATCATTATCGCTTTCTATCATAATATTATTTTAATATTGGTCTTTCAAGCAAAAAATATACTTCATCCTTCGAGCAAAATCAAGAGTTTGAGTCAATATCAAACTCTTCTGAAAATACAACATAATGCTCGATCGACCATCAGAAAATATCAAAACTCTCAGGAATGGTCCAAGGATGACATGGCGACAAATGCACACCATCATGGTCGGTCCTTTGGATACCAAAAGCCGGTCCCATTTCATTCGTTGATTAATCACCTGATTAATCATTTATAGTCCATATTTGGTTCAAACACTTTCCATCAACTTGGACCGTCATCCATATACCACTAGTTAGTCCCACCACCACTAATGGTCGGTGTTCACACCCCTTGGTTGGTCCCTCTCTCTGTCATAATTAGGTTTTACTACATAATACTTTGTAGAGCACTATTTTAATTATGATTAAACACTAATTAATCATCCTTGCACCAAATCCTCTTCAATCGACTTTGGTAAGTCCTCTGCAGAGCACATGGGGGCCACTTGGTCGGTCCATCACCACCAATGGCCGGTTCCCTCTCATCCATTGGTTGATTCTCACTCAATCATCCATGAAGCATCCATCGATCAAAATTAGAGGTTTGAACCTAATGCTCTACAAAGCATAATTCTAAACAGGTTCAAACACCAATAATTTTTATATTGATCCAGCTACCATTATTTTATTGATTCAACTATCAATATTAGAGAAGTTTCATACTGATCCAGCTATCAGTGTTTTATTGGTTCATTAACCAATACTCAGTTGGTTCATCAGTTAACCATTATTTTAATATTATAATCTCTATGCTTGTCATTCGACTTACTCATGACATGTGGATCGAGGATTAACCTTATATGATCATCTTCATATGACTTATTGTCAAATATTTGACGCATCAACACAATGGTTTATGATCAACCTAGCAATCTCATTAAAGTTATGCTTATCAATCCAAATCATTCGACAATCATTGCTACTTCAGCTAGCACAATGATATGTCACAATCATCAATGACCCACCAGACTCAACGTTTATGGTCCACATAACATGTTGTTGTCTCAGCGGGCACTTCATGCTTCATTCATCATAACCATGAAATAGTCTAACTAGGTCAACGTTTGACCACATAAAATACATCTACAAAGTAAACTTTCACATGAGACATCAATTTATATCACATGGGAGAATATTCACTAGGGTTTTGGTTTGGCGACCTACAACACATGTGCTGTGCAATACATCCACGACGAGAAATGTGACAAAGTCGTGCTGGCAGTTGAAGGAGTAAATGTAATAGTGGATGGTCAATCATCTAAATCTCCCATGCAAAGTAGAACTAGTTTACACACGATTTTCCACTTCCCCATTCTTCCACTCTCTTCAACCGTCACTACTTACAGGAGATCAATGTGTTAACTACCTCTGCAATAAATAGGTTCCTTAACCTATGATATGGATAATGGAATAGTGGATGGTCAAGTACCCCCACAAAGTGGAACTGGTTTACACACGATTTCCCACTTCCCCATTGCTCCACTCTCTTCAACCGTCACCACTTATAGGAGATCAATGTGTTAACTACCTTTGGAATAAATTGGTTCATTAACCTACGATATGGATAATGGAATAGTGGATGGTCAAGTACCCCCGCAAAGTGGAACTGGTTTACACACGATTTATCACTTTCCCATTCTTCCACTCTCTTCAACCATCACCACTTACAGGAGATCAATGTGTTAACTACCTCTGCAATAAATAGATTCCTTAACCTATAATATGGACAACAAAGCAAGAACTGAAATCATCTTATCAGACATCAGTCGTTTAACAACCATATCAATGATGTAATTTGTAGTTGTAGTGGTAAAAAGATTCGAACTCTAAGACTTGTGAAGGATTTTCTAGACTCAAACTAAACTCAACAATTAAATAAAATTGTATCAAAAATATAAAGAAAACACCGAGACTCTGGATTCCATCATTGACCAATTAAATGATAAACTCTGATCAATATTCATGCAAATTTTTCTTTTAAAGTAATTCTAATATTTTGCCTCTAATAGATTTTTGAAGTAATAGTTGTAACCATAAAACATGAAACATCAAAAGTTTTTAAAACCTAGCATGTTCCATCAAAACAATTCACAACTACTCAATAAAAATCGATTTTCCTATATTAGTTCTATGCAAATAATCATATAAAAAATTACAAAAATAATTAAAATAGAATTATACCACTTTTCATGGAACAATGGCTTCCTCCGTCGCCTCGGCGAAGAGGTTTAGCTCCTCATATTGATCATGTTCTCAAAATACATCTTTGGTGTTCAAAATTTGATTAAAAGAGTCAAAAGTGTTAAAGCAGCGGATTCTGTAACTAATATAATTGTTACAGAACCTACTGTTACAAAGGAATAGACTGTTGCGAACTGAAGCTAACTGTTGGAAGAATTGTTACAAAGGGTATTGAATATGAAAGCTACAGCAATAGTTTCTGCGACTGTTCTATGTGGGTCGTATGTTCTTCTTCTTCTTCTCCGGCAGCAGCAGCAGCAGCAGAACTCGTTCTCCTCCAGTTGATTTTTTTCGCTTCTCTAAGGCTCTATACTTCCCCCAAAGTATTCATTCCCCTCCTAGGACTCAAACCAACTCTTTTATACATCATAGGGCCAAGAAAATTCGAGAATATCTTTGGTTTTTCCTTTCTCTTCAAGTTACGAAATTTCCCTTTTCTCATCAGCTACACGTCTCCTCAGTCAATCCAAGCTGTCCAAACTCTCTCTGTGATAGAATCAAATCTCTCAGAAGAGTTTCTTTCCTCTTCTTCACGTTTGTTTCCAAAAATAAACCATAAAATTACCCGTGATATTATTCAACCCTGTTTCTCCTCCAATCCGGGTTCTAGCCAATTTGGATCCATTCCAACACCCTTACCTCGCCTGTTTAGGGTTAAGAAGCAAGCCCCAGAAAAATCAGAGCTTTAATCTCTTCATAACTAGCCCAAAATCGCAATCTTTACTTTGTTCTTCACTGCGGCAAAATTTCCCGCCAAAATTTTCATTTTCAAAACGTGAAGAAAGTGTCCCCCAATCCAATCCCAGTCTGTGCTTAGCAGCTGCCTGGAAATGGGTTATCCCTTATCCAAAATGAGAGTCTGAATAGCAAATGTCCTTCCAGGTGCCTTTAACAACTTTTCGAGCCAATTTCGCCGCAAAAGCCTATTTCTCCAAAAACACCTACAAAGGGATAAAATACCAAAATTAGT
Organism: Papaver atlanticum; assembly: GCA_023531105.1. Lineage (NCBI taxonomy): Eukaryota > Viridiplantae > Streptophyta > Magnoliopsida > Ranunculales > Papaveraceae > Papaver > Papaver atlanticum. The sequence continues at coordinate 901,396 of JAJJMB010017545.1, read as the reverse complement.
ACAAAAATGGGTACTAACAATATACACAATAGAGATGAAAATAGACACATAAATGCGTCTATCAATCAAACACACAAAGGATTTCTCTCGGTCTTACACAGAGAAATCATCTTCAAAGCAGTTCAACACATCACTCAGAATCAATTAATTTTCATTGATCTCTACACATCCTCAGCTTCCTTCCTTGCGACCGAATTGAATCTGGAATGACCAATATCTTGGTTTAGGCCAGAATCCTACAGATTAGTCTCTCGAACTCAAAGTACTCCCGTGCAATACATTTGTTTAATGGGTTAGACGATTTGCTTCATCGGGTACTTGCCTACTTCACCACTTTTCCCCAAAAAAAAATAATAGTAAACCATGTTGACCCGCTAACACCTTGGTTTGGTACTAATGAGATTAGGTTTGATATTTTTATTATTATAGTACGTCATTTCTGGAGTTCCTTTTGTTTTCCTTGTCGGAATTTTCCCACATGTACCAATAAAAGCATATTGTTATAATAAGAAAGCAATCATGAGTAAAGATCCTTAATCTAGTGTCTTCCTGCACTCACCCAATCCTCCTTTTTCCCTAACAAGAACATTGTCGGCAACTTCCCCCCTGCTCAGATCTGGTCCGTTTTGGGATGGATTTGAGCAGGTTTCTTTATTATTTCTTGCTCTCTAGTTTGGATGTTTTAGTTTAGTTATTACTATGTTTTCTACTTATCTTCACTATTATGGTCCCTTTGTCACCTTTTTATAGGTTTATCTACGCTTTAATGGCAGTTTTTGGTTATTGATTTGGGCTTAAGATCACTAAGGATGTTCTCCAATGCCGAAATCTTCATCTTTGTTGGCTCCAGCTATGGAATCTTTGTCATTAATTTATTAGACATCGAAATTTTTATGGGTGATTATTTTGATAAAAAAATCTTCATCACACTTACAAGAGATTTGAGCAAATCACTACTCCCTCCGTTTTTTTTTTATTTTAGTCCGCTTTGAAAAAGTCAAAAAAATAAGGAGACCGAAGGATTTTCCTAAACTACCCCAATGAAATGTCTCGTTGTTTCAAAAAATAATAAATATAATTTTATTATTAGAATTATATAAAATTGGTAAATCTTCTTTTAATATTGTTTGGACCACATAAATATGGAATGGGCTTAAGATCTTCAGCCTATTAGTCTAAACAAAAATATTTAATTGGGTCATGGGTTGAAGCCTAAATCCATTAAGGGTTAAAAACCTAATCAATTGGCATTTATTAAAGGTGACTAAATTCGTTGTATCCTAAAAAGTGGATGAATTAGTTGTTTGTAAGACCAGGCATAAATTCAAACTTGGAGGTTAGAACTAATCTAAATATATACTTAGTCCAAATATATTAATTAATCTGGTCATCCTAAAGGAGGGAATGAATATAGATTCATTATTGGACTAAATACATTTCTACTATTTATATACATAATTCCAATTTTAAATAAAGGTGAACCTGAAGAGCATTTAGTCTATGTACATCATCAAGATGAATGCAGACAGATAATTGACTGGATGCGTACCCTCTATAACCTATAAATAGAGGAGGAATTTCAACCAGAAAGGTACACATTTCTAATCCTTCTCTCTCCATAAAACCTGCTTAGAGCTCTTACTCATTGAGGCATTGGAGTGTCTTTTGCAGGTACCCCCCCCCACTTTCATCTACCAACAATTATTGAAGATAAGGAGCTGATTCAACAAGTAGCTGAATTTCTTCATATTCCAAGAGTGTATCACAGAGAATACTGCTGAGTCAACTAACAGCTTAAATTTCATCTTCATATACGAATCTCGAGGATTGTTGCAGAAACATTTTTGCTACAACATCTTTTGGCGCCCACCGTGGGGCAGAAGGATTCTTCAAAAAAGAAAATCAAGATCCATGGCGACATCATAAAAAAAATTGAAGTGATGAGAACGACAATACAGATGCAAGAGTCCGAGGGATTCATGACGACGTTGATCACCCTCTTTGAGAAGGAGTTGAAACGTCATCGGCAATAACAACATCAGGATGTCCTTCTGCAAGAAATTATCCCCACGGGATAAGTAGAGGAAATCGATGGGTACGTATCGCAACTCCACCTTTAAGTGTTGGTGCCAATCTGAACGTATCTCCAAAACATGGTGATCAAACACCAAACAAGTATGCTAAACTCACGTCCGAACTCCCACGCCGATAGGGGCTTTCGTTTGGCCTCGCGCATTGTGCAAGCGGATAGGACAGGGGTAACACCCGTAGATTTGACTCTGTGTGAAAGATTGTAAGATTAGAAAAAGAAAGGAGACTATGGAAGGCCTCGCTGGATAAGACACCGCAAATGAGTAATAAAAGTATTATTCTACACCAGTATGCACGATCTTCACATGAGGGTTAGCGAGCATGACGGTTACGAAGTTATCACGATATGACACATGAATCATCAGAAAAGCAAGCTCCTGAAAAAAGTAATGTATGAAAGAAAAATGATCGCTCCAAAAGATATCACGCTATCGTAAAATCTGAACGACAATCGGAATCTAGCCATTGGAAGAACAACAGGCGCGAGCGAGAGAAATACCTTGACGAGCAGAGTCTAGGGGAATACCTCGACAAGAGGAAGGAGTATTACGACAAAAAATGGAAGGTTTTTCCTTCAAATAAGAGCAAATTTCCATGGATGTTGTTTATGGCAGTAGTCTCGAATGTATCTCGTTATGGATGCAATCTTCCAATGCTAGATAAGATAATGACACATATGTACCGACACGTATGAAAATGGTTGTCATCAACAGTATGTGACATGAACATCAATTGTCGACCTCAGTTGCAGCATAATCAGCGTATTCAATTAGCACACGTTCTCTTAGCCTAGCCTCGCAAATATCAGCAATCTCAAGTTGCATACTCACAACAAATCAGTGGAAAACATCTTTATTATGTCTCTGCTCCAATTCCAGCATTACTTGCTCGCACATTCTCCCTTGGTCCATTAATCAAACTCAAGATTCCTCCAACGATCTAACTCGTCGGTTCAGTCAGTAATTTAGCTCATCGATCCAACTAGCGATCCAGCTCGTCGATCCAATCAACAATATGTTCTTTTGGATGGATACAAGTTAAAACTTGCACGAGTTTAAAACAAATAGACCTACACACCGTTGCGAGTTTTAATCACGATAGTCAAACAGCTGGGGGCGTCTGGGGAAGACCATACCTGATAGATAAGCTAGCAGGAGGGAAATTATATTGAGTGAAGAGCAGCAAAATGGATCCCCAAACTTGGAACTTCGGCAACTTGTAAATAGTTCACAATTGACTACGGGATGCATATTTGCGATGTTGGATCCATTCACTTCTCATAAGGTATACCTAAACGATTGCTTAATTCTTTTGCAATATTCGTATTTCATAGTCCTACAACAAATGCATAATTCACATACAAGTGCACAATTCATAAACAAATACATGATGCACACACTTCGATACTAGCAGGAGTCGTTTAGCAATAACACTCGCATAGCTCAGATCAGATATAAACTTCGGGCATACTAGCCAGAACTGTTAAACAATAACTCCTGCACAACAAGCACCGATCCCAACTTGGCTTTGATTAGAGGAAATATTTCAAAAAATATTCCTTGTACAGTCTTAGTCAATACTTGCGCAAATTTGCGAGAAAGCTAAACCGGTTTAGCGCAGGCTCAAGAATAGCAAGGACCCTGTTCCATGGGCAATGAAACCCCATATCAGGGCATTGAGAACCAAACCAACTTGGCTTTGATTAGAGGAAATATTTAAAAATATATTCCTTGCACGGTCTTAGTTATACTTGCGCAAATTTGTGAGCAAGCTAAACCTAAACAGGTTAGCGCAGGCTCAAGAATATCAAGGACCTTGTTCCATGGGCAATGGAACCACATTCTCAGGCAATGAGAGTTCATTATACGAGGAAAAGAAATATATTTTATAAAGAAGTTTTGCTGGATTAGAAGCTAGAGCTACATACAAGATATAGTGAAGCATCACTCGAAGAACACCACTTATCAAGCTCTCGATGCATGAGTAGTTGTGATATTTTACAACCATCTCAAAGGTGTAGATCACGATTCGACATCACCATCATTATTGGAACATCAATTGGAGTATATTTATACAACATCATATAGATGTAAGCACAATGGTCTATACTCCACAGAAGAAATACGCCAGTTTTTTCCGAAATGTGAAGTTATATAACAACTACAGTACGAGCAGAAAGTATTCCGTCGTGCTAGCATCTACGGCCTCAAATCACAAGTGAATACTTAAGTTTTGCACTCATCGCAAGCACAAAATCTCACCAAGTTTTGCGCCAGTACAACCACGAACTCTTGTCTAAAGTACGAGATACATTATCCAAGAGACGTGCCAACCTTTATAGCAGTCAGTGCAATAGATACCACGACAAAAAAAAAAAAAAAAAAAAAATCTCAAGAAGACCTGTTACAGCAGCAAACACATAACTTGAAACTCGTGATATAATCATCAAGCATCGTTCATATTCGACTACGGATAACTCTCGTCCAATAACACCAAATGCAACCTTGTTCGCAAGCAGACTACCATATCGTTTCAACACACAGCTTGGGGGTGTCAGAGTATAACTATGAAGCAACTGATCCAGGACACTCTTCTTAATCCACTAACAAGTTGGGAATTAAGAGGGGGGCGATGTTTGGACCACATAAATATTGAATGGGCTTAATATGATCTTCAGCCCATTAGCCTAAACAAAAATATTTAACTGGGTCATGGGTTGAAGCCTAAATCCATTAAGGGTTAAAAACCTAATCTGTTGGCATTTATTAAAGGTGACTAAATTCATTGTATCCTAAAAAGTGGATAAATTAGTTGTTGTTAAGACCAAACATAAATTCAAACCTGGAGGTTAGAACTAATCTAGATATATACTTAGTCCAAATACATCAAGTAATCTGGTCATCCTAAAGGAGGGGATGAATATAGATTCATTATTGGACTAAATACATTTCTACTATCTAGATACATAATTCCAATTTTAAATAAAGGTGAACCCGGAGAGCATTTGGTCTAGGTACATCATCAAGATGAATGCAGACATATAATTGAATGGACGCGTACCCTCTATAACCTATAAATAGAGTAGGAATTTCAACCACATTTCTAATCCTTCTCTCTCCATAAAACCTGCTTAGAGCTCTTACTCATTGAGGCATCGAAGTGTCTTTTGCAGGTACCCCCACTTTCATCTACCAACAATTATTGAAGATAGGGAGCTGATTAAACAAGTAGCTGAATTTCTTCATCTACCAAGAGTGTATCACGGAAAATACTGCTGAGTCATCTGACGGCTTAAATTTCATCTTCATATGCGAATCTCGAGGATTGTTGCAGAAACATTTTTGCTACAACAAACATCAAAGGAAAAAATATAAAATCAAATTTATTATTGAAGCTGTAAAAGATAATATTAATTGAGTAGAAATTTTATAAGGAATTTAATTCTTATAGCCGAAAATAATTGTTTAAAAACGGAATGAAGATAAAGAACAAATATTGTAAATAGATTTAAGATTATAAAAATGATTTTAGATCGGGTTATAATAAAAATAATTTATTTGTAAAAATTTAATACGACAACAAATTCTGGTCACCTTTTTAGGATAGAAGAAAATTGAATAAAAGACGGAAATAAAAAGACAAAGGGAATACTACTTTTGGAGCACATCTTTCTAAAGAAGGAAAATAAACAAAATGGTTGGAATATAATTCCAAGCAAATTCATTCTTCCTCCGACTTTAGCAGGTCTTAATCATACTTGTTTTTCTATTTTTTTTTCTCATCGGAATTCTCGATATTGTAATTTACGGTATGATTTTGTTTCTTTGTATTTTTTTATTTTCGATCTGGAACTTGTTGTAACGATTTTGTTTCTTTGTACTCATTTATTTTCGATCTTGAACTTATTATAACGATGTTGTTTTTTTTATATTCTTTTATTTTCGATCTTGGACTTATTGTAACTTTGGATTGTCATTCTTTCTCGGTTATAAAAAACAAAAAATTATTTTTGGTCCGTATTGAATAGATATTGGAGGAAAAAATGTAAAAGAAAGATATTTTGGAGTAAAAAAATAAAAAATAAAAAATAAAAAAATGTAATATGTGTGGGTTTATGAACTCTCCCAAAGATGGGGTAAAGGCAAAGCATGTCTGTCAAACTTGGGGATACACACAATAGTGGGGGGATCTGATGCAATAATAATAAACGTGATTCTTCATCTACACTCCAATTTTTTAAAGCTTGAAACAGTAAGTTGTAAGGAAGCTCACTTCTCAAGTCAAGTTCTTATCAGTTACTAACTTCTTGTCTAAGTCCTCAAAAAATCTCCCTCTCTGTACATTTCAGTAATGAAATTTAGCCGGACTTCAAAATTCTCTCAAATCTTCTTCTCCATTTCCTTCTCGCTTTCAATTGATGTAATTTTATCTAAATTCCGTGAAAAAGTCACGGATTTCTAGACCTTTCAGGATCTTTAAAAACTCTCTCAAAATTAGTTAAGAGATCTGGAGATTGAATGAATCAGATGAAGAGAAGTAGGAGTATTCAACAGAAATCTTCTTCTAATTGCAACAGTGATCGAAGATGGAAGATAAAGATATTAGTAGCAATTTTGTTTTGTATTTGTTTTGGAAGCTTAATACTAATGGAAACACAGTATAATCAAATGAAGATGTTAATGGAGGAAATTCCTAGTCAGTTTGTTCATCAAAGTCCCAAAATTGCTTTTCTTTTTATAGCAAGGAATCGACTTCCTCTTGACATTGTTTGGGATTCTTTCTTTCAGGTAATTGCATTTCCCTTTTCTAATTGCCCTCACATTTAGGCGAATTTGGCTAAATTTGACTTATTTTACAGGGAGACAAGGAGTCCAGGTTTTCTATTTTCATTCATTCTAGGCCAGGTGTATTTTTCAACAAGGGAACAACACGATCTGCTTATTTTTATGGTCGTCAGGTTAATGGAAGCATACAGGTTTGCCATTTTCTTGACTGATATATTTGAAACTTAAGTTGCATTTCAAAACATTACTCTTGGCTTGTTTAGAAACATTGTTTTGTTAGGGTCTATTCGATTTGTTTCTTCGTTAAAACAAAGTTCTGCATGCTTTCAGGTAGATTGGGGAGGAGCAACCATGATAGAAGCTGAGCGTATCTTGCTTAGAAATGCCTTACTGGATTCCAATAATGAGAGATTTGTTTTTTTGTCTGACACGTGAGTAGTGACCGTTTTTAGTTTAGTAGTTTGTTTACTTCAATATTTCCCTTGTGCTAAAAAGTGGGGGAAAGTTTTTGGTCGAGTTTAAAGGTAATTCATAATGTAATGCCTGTCATTAGTGGTGACTGGATGCGTTTGATGTTATATTTCGTTCAGAATGCGGTAGTAGCATGCTCGGAAGTGAGTTTAGCTTAGTTTTGGTTTTCCCTATTGTTTTGCAGCTGCATACCTTTGTATAACTTCAGCTACACATACGAGTATATCATGTCAACATCAAACAGCTTCTTAGACAGGTGGGTGGATTTATTGTCTTAAATAAAGTGTTATGTGACAATGGTATCTTGATCATTAATCACTGATATCAGTTCTTCCAAGTACACTGCAAGTGGTTTTCAACGCTGATTTTGAAATCTTCTTGCATTAAAGATCAGTTACTAGGTTTTAACTTTAATATATCTTGTTATCTGCTGGAAGCAGCTTTGCTGATACAAAAGAGAAAAGATATAATCCAAAGATGCATCCAGTTGTTCCTGCACATAATTGGAGGAAAGGATCTCAGGTATATTACAGGGAAGACTCAACCTAATCTTAGCTGTCTTATGTGCTATACTGACTTGAGCCAATGTATCTGTTTGACACTTTCTTCTTACCTCTTTCGGCAGTGGACTGTTTTGAACAGAAAGCACGCGGAAGTCATCGTGAAAGACGATACAGTCTTTCCAATGTTTCAGCAGTATTGCATGGTAATTTATCTGAAACTACTCTGATGCCCCTTTTAGGTCTGATAAATGGTACATGCTAATCGAGGCATTTTTCACCAATCTTCCATTTCCTATTGCCTTGTGCAGGAGTGCTTTTTTTTTTTAATCTCATTTCATAACTGCCTGTAATATATTCTAGTTTTTTGTGTGTTATGCAGAGGAAATCACTACCCGAATTTTGGAGGGATCATCCTGTTGTAAGTACTCATTATCATATATAGAGTTGTACTTATAGAATTGGTGTGCATAAAACATAATTTACTTGAATGCTTAGATGAGGTTTCAGTTCTCCGTCCTAATTGTCTTTCTTGTTCAGCCTGCAGAAGGGTGGAAGGAGCATAACTGTATACCTGACGAGCATTATGTACAGACATTACTAGCAGTAAGTTGACCTCTAGTTCTCTGTGTTAATGGAATGCTAGATTATCTTTTTCCTTTAGGTAGTTATAAAAATGGATGAAGTGTATCATGACCTGTTAGAAAGGAAAGACTGCAACGAGATGTTAAAATTTTAGCCAAATCCCTCCTCTGAGGAGATATACCGATAACCACTAACCAGTAATCAGTAGCATGATACAATGAAACCAACTGCTGTTAGTTTCACTTTTCACAGCCTTCCATGTTTCAAAATACAGCAAGAAGGACTTGAAGGAGAAATCACTCGGAGAACTGTGACACATACTTCATGGGATGTCTCAGCTTCCAAAGATCGTGAGAGGCGTGGATGGCATCCAACAAGTTACAAGTACTCTGATGCTACCCCTGAGCTGATCCAGTCTATAAAGGTATGTAAGAATCAATTTTGGTACAGGGAAACCCATTATTACATTGAGGTCCTATATGAAGGGTCTAGTTCAATGCGATTTTAGAATCTGGTCCGCAGCTGAGGATCACATAGTCATATTAGGATTAATTGTTAGTTCATCTATCTGTTAAAAGCATATAGAAGCTTAGCATTCTTGTTTTGTCAAGAAAACTGATCTCGGATCCTCCTTGTAAATTCTGTTATCACTTCGTTCTTCGTAAATGATGAAACAAGCAGATGTCGAGATAAAACAGAATAGATGAATCTAATGGAAATCTTATGTATCTTTTTTTTGAATGTGTAGGACATAGATAACGTGTACTATGAGACTGAATATCGAAGAGAATGGTGTTCCAGCAAAGGGAAACCATCACCTTGTTTCCTCTTTGCGAGGAAGTTTACACGGCCTGCTGCGCTCCGACTTCTAAATATGGTATAGCATTAAACCCTCCACTCAAACACATGTGCACCCTTACATACAGTTGATTTAACATCTTTCATCTTTCTCTGGATTGCCAACTAAAGTTCGCAAGGAATAGAGTGGTATGCCGTGACTGTATTCTTGGATTGTAACTTTCTTTTCTTTTTTGTGTTCTGTTCTTTTCTTGTGTAGACTGCCTTGGGAATCGAGAGCTCTCGATGAAGGATGGAGACAAAGAATTATAATCTTTATAGTGGTTTTGTTGTTGTTGTGAAATTAATACGAACTCACAATTGATAATTAGTGGTAGGTAACTAGCATGTGAAAAAAAGAAACGTGTGTTTTGGTCAAAAAAAAGAAGAATCATTGTATGTAACTTACAGATGTACTATAAGTGAATAAGAGAGGAAGGAATGTGTGTTAACAGGGTGGTGTTCTCTTCCTAGTAATTGTAAAGAAAGGCTGAGAAGGTTATACTGTCAATATAGTGGGTATTCTGCTTCAAAAAAAGAAGAAAGAAAGTGTGTATTCTTTGTATGTGAATGCTGGAGTCATTTCCTTGAAGGTTCAAGGATGATCGTAATTGTGGAAAAGTGGGCTTCCGAGTATTAAGTTGATAATTCCTGTGTCTACTGCCTAGCTCTAATCCTAGATGCTGATGTAAGAAAATGTGAGTACTGAGCTGGATGGGAAAATTGGTCGAGTTCCTGGCCCATGATTATATAGAACTGGATCCAAAGATCTTTGCGAGGTAAATTGGTAATGTGGACAAATATTTGTACTTGTGTTTTTCCGGATGCAAAAAGATAAGTCTATTAATGGTAGTGATCCGTAACATTGGACTTTTCTTTTCTTTTTTTATAAACAAAGAACCTTTTCATTAATGGAAATTCGAGGTTATAATGAGTTTAAGATTCAAATAAGAGTATACAAAGTAACAAGAAATACCGTAAAAGTATAATACTGAGAAAACCGATAAGAAAAGAAAGATTACCGGAGTAAGACAAATACAAGTATGAATAAGATCCGATTAAATCGGGGAAGAATGGATTTTCTTGGAATTAAAATTCAACCATTTAGTTTGGTTTTTCTTCTTTATTAAGATGTGCTCCCAAGTTTTCTCTTGTAGTCTTCTCAGTTGAAGTCGTCTGAGTTGAGGAGCCAGAGTGTCTGAGGATCGGCGATCAACTCAGTCGAAGAAAATCAAAAAATTCTGCTGTTGAATTCTGTGTTCTTCATTAATTTCAGGTGATTTTTCGTAAATTCATAAATGATAGGCGGCAGTTCTCATCTTGTTTACTCTATTTTTTGGTTTAAATTTGTCTGAATCTAGTTCACAGTTTGCAAAAAACCATTGAACAAAGTTTCGATGGAAAACAAATTTAGATCTGGTTTTTTTGGTGAATCTGGAAAAAATTCAGATGAATGTAAATTGGATGAACCTGAAGTTTGTATTTCAGATGAAGATATAGATACTTGTATTAATGAATGGCAATTTAGCCTTATAGGTAGATTGGATTTTTCGAAGTTTTCATTGGAAATCGCTGAAAAATCTCTCAAATCGCAGTGGAAGATTAAGGGTAACTGTCAACTAATACCTTTGGGTAAAGGTTTCTTTGTTATCAAACTTGAAAATGAAGAAGATAAACACCATGTTTGGTCTGGATATTGGGAGGTAGAGAAGCAGAGTGTGAAACTTCGTAATTGGGAACCGAATTTTAAACCAGCAAATCAAAAAACCTCTACTGCTTTTGTTTGGTTTCAATTGCCAGGTTTAAGTATCGAATATTGGACAGAGAAGATTCTATTAGACATTGGTAGAGCTTTTGGTAAACCTGTAAAAGTTGATGAAGTTACTCTGCAAAGGAAAATTGGTTATTATGCTAGTGTATTGGTTGAGATTGATCTTGCTAATGCCATTCCAGATAAAGTATGGGTCAAGACTAAATATGGAGGTTTCTCACCGAGGATTCTCATTCAAAAACTTCCTAAATTCTGCTTTCATTGTCAGGTGGTTGGTCATCTTGTATCTGAATGTAGAATCAAAAGGAAAGAATCAGTTCAAAAAGAAGGTGGAAAAGAAAATTTAGCTTCTGAGAACTCTGGAAGAAGAAAACAAAAAAACAAAGAGGATAAAAACTTACTCATTTGGCTTTGATATTTGTCAGCCTAATACTGAAGACTCTTTTGTTGGTACTTCTGATAATCAACAATCTCAAGAAGTTACTACTCCAAAACTATTATTTCAGAATAGGGAGGAGGGTGAATTAACATCTGGAAGATTTGAAGTTCTTAAGGAGGTGGAACCAGCTCTTGATTCAATTAAAGATTTCCCTCCTTTAGAGACTTTTAGAATGCTTGAAATTGGTGTGTCTTCAAATACTCATGTTGTCAAGATAATCCCAGCTGTGAAAGAAGTTATATTGGAGGTTCCTAAAAAAGTAGATTTACCAAAAGTTATTACAAGAAAGCAAGCTGCAAAAAATGTTAGTAAAAATGACAATGGGAGGAAAAGTCCTCCTATCCCAAAACCTCATTCTAAATGAGAGTGCTATTTTGGAATATAAGAGGCTTAAGGAGAAATAAAGCCAAATACAAGTTACAAAGTATAGTTAAATTTTTTTGTCCTTCTTTGGTTTGTGTTGTTGAACCAAAAGTGAGAGTTACTTCAAAGTATGCTAAGATGTTAAGGTTGGTGGGTATGAAAAATTGTATAATTCATAATAGTAGTGAAGCAAAGAAAGGTAATATCTGGTTATGTTGGAATTCTGCCTTATCTGATCCATAAGTTATTTCCATTACTTAGCAAGCTATAACTGTGAAGTTTGAAGGTGTTCTATTTACTGAAATTCATGGTGCTAATCTTACTCTGGATAGGAAATATCTATGGCAGGAATTGGAGATGATAAATACTTATAATCTTCCTTGGATGATGATTGGAGATTTTAATGCAGTCTTATCTATGAATAAAAAAGAGAGGAGGTAAACATCCATTAAGAGAAGCTATGATGGACTTTAATCATTGTGTCGGTTCATGTGGTTTAATAAGTGCACCAAAAACTGGTATTGAGTTCTCCTGGTGCAATAATAGAGCTGGTTTGAAAAGAATTTTATGTAACTTAGATAGAGCTTTTTACAACTCTAAATGGTTGGATATATATCCTCACTGGGAATATAATGTGGAATCTAGAGGTGTATCAGACCATAGTCCCCTGTGTGGAGCTAATAAAGCAATTCCAAAACCTCATAATGTTCCTTTTAGAGCTTTGAAAGCCTGGTTATCTCATGACAACTTTCTGCGAGTGGTTGAAGAAGCTTGGAAAAGAGAAGTACAAGGTACACCAATTTTTGTTTATATGTCTAAACTGAAGACCTTGAAGACTATTTTGAAGAAATGGAATTGGGAAATTTTTGGATATTTGAATGCAAAAGTGTTACAAGCTGATGAGAATGTTTTGCAAGCCACTATAAATTCTGATAACAATCCTAAGAACATTCAATTATTAAATGAATTAGTTACAGCAAGAGGAATTCAGGAGTTAATGAAAAGTCAGTTTAGAGCAATTTTGCACCAAAAATCCAGAGTAAAGTGGTTGAAGGAAGGTGCCTCCAACACAAGATTCTTCCACACCAATATGAAGATAAGATAAGACAAGCTCATAACTCTATCTCTGAAATTGAAAATAAAGATGGGAATATGGTGGCCTCTCAACAAGAAATTGCAGCAGTTCTGGTAAAGCATTTTGAGTCAAAATTCAAATTCAATGAGGTGCAACTTTCAGATGATTTATTACATACTATTCCTGAAATTTTAAATGCTGGTGACAGGTGCTTTATAGATAATATTCCTCGTGCATCTGAGATCAAGGATGCTGTTTATGATTTGGATCCTGATAGTTCTCCTGGCCCTGATGGGTTTGGAGGTTGGTTTTATAGGAAATGCTGGGGAATAATTGGTACTAATGTGGTCTTGGCTATCCAATATTGTTGGAGAAGGGGATACATACCAAATGGTCTTAATTCAAATTTTTTGGTTCTCCTTCCTAAAGTTCAGAGTACAAAGAAACCAAATCAGTTTAGACCTATTGGTCTAGGTAATTTCTTCTTCAAATTTTGTACTAAGATTCTGACAATGAGAATTAGCAGCTTATTATGCAAGATTATAACTCCACAGCAAGGAGCTTTTATCAAGGGTAAAACTATACAAGAACAAATTGTCTTGGCTTCAGAGATGGTGAATGAATTAAACACAACAAGAAGAGGTGGTAATGTAGCATTAAAGATTGACATAACACAAGCTTATGATTCACTAAGCTGGGAATTCCTGTTTGCAGTGATGAAAAGAATTGCCTTTTCTGAAAAATGTATAAGTTGGTTAAAGTTAATATTTTGTTCTGCAAGAATTTCAGTCTTGGTGAATGGTGGACCAGAAGTCTATTTCTCAGTTAGCAGAGGGTTGAGACAAGGTGACCCATTGTCACCCATTCTTTTCATTATAGTTGAGGATGTTCTAAGCAGGGCATTAAATAAGATGGTGGAGAGACAGGAACTGATACTAATGTTAAATAGAAGTGGTATTTGTCCAACCCAAATATTTTTTGCAGATGACTTATTTTTATTTTGCAATGGTGATAAGAGAAATCTTAGAAGATTAATGAAGACTCTTATGGAATATCAACAATCCAATGGAAAAGTGATAAGTGCAACTAAAAGTAGGTGTTTTGTTGGAGGAACTTCTCAAGTTAGAAAGGAAGCAATTGCTGAGGAAATTCAGATGCAATTAGCAAACTTCCCTGATAAATATTTGGGTGTAATGCTTTTTCCTAGAAGAGTAAAGTCATGTCATGTGTGGAATGTGGTTGAACTGATACAAAATAATCTTGCTGGGTGGAAGGAAAAGATTTTAGCATTTCAAGAAAGGCTAATTTTGGTTAAAACTGTATTATGCAGTATCCCTGTATACAATATGTCAATCTACAAGTGGCCTAAGAGTGTACTTAGAGAATGTGAAAAAATAATCAAAAAATTTCTTTGGTCAGGAGATGCATCTGTAAGGAAAGTTGTTACTCTAAAATGGGAAAAAGTTTGTTCTCCTTTAGAGGAAGGAGGACTTGGCATTAGAAGATTAGAAGTTATCAATAGAGCTCTACTAATGAAACTACTATAGAAGATTCAACAAGGTGAGGAAGAATGTTCCAAGTTTTTTCAAGCCAAATTCAAGTCTGAAGATGGTACCTGGATTTCTTACTACAAACTTTCCTCCATTTGGCCTGGTCTAAAATCTGTTATGACTAATGTTAAGAACAACACAAGATGGATTATGGGTGATGGGAATGATATATCAGTATGGGAAGATAACTGGGTGAAGGACAATGCACTGAATATCCTCTTTCCTGAGAATGAATATATTCACTTACATAAAAACTTGAAGGTTAGTTCTCTTCTTGTCAATGGTGAATGAAATATTCCTATTGAGTTGCTTGATTTTTTTGATCCACTTGAATTACCAGTAGTAGATGGTTTAAAAGATAGAATGATTTGGAATGGTACAGCTACAGGTAAATTCACTGTAGCATCTGCAGTTCAGTGTATCAGAGACATCTACCCTGTTAAGAATGAGTTTAAAACAATATGGAATACCTGTGTTCATCCTACAGTGGCCAGCAATGTTTGGAAAATTGCTAGAGGATTGTGTGCAACTGATGATAAATTGAAGAAAAAGGGAAGACAGTTGGCTTCTAGATGTTATATGTGTAAAAAAACTGAAGAAACTTTGGATCACATTTTGGGGAGCTGTGATCTCAGTAATAGACTTTGGATCTGGATAGGTACAGTTTTCAAATTCAAAAAATCCAAGTTCCTTCCAAGACATTCTGGGGATGGCAAATCACAAAAGTTCTGTGATAAAAGAATTATGGCTAGTGACTGCTTTCTTAATTCTGAGAGAAATATGGTTCTTGAGAAATAACATTGTTTTTGATGAAGAGGTGGAGAGTTTTGAACTGATAAAAAGAAAGATTATCTTTTTAACATGGGAATGTGAAATAAGGTTGAAAGGATCAATGAAAAATAAAGATTATGATCTTCAGATTTTGAGTTTTTTTGGTATCAAATATAGGAAGACTTATAATGTCAGAATAATGGAAATCTTCTTCACTTTACCAACTGCT
Organism: Papaver atlanticum; assembly: GCA_023531105.1. Lineage (NCBI taxonomy): Eukaryota > Viridiplantae > Streptophyta > Magnoliopsida > Ranunculales > Papaveraceae > Papaver > Papaver atlanticum. The sequence goes on along the minus strand of JAJJMB010017545.1, from coordinate 885,930 downwards.
CCAAGAATTCTTATTTGCTGTGATGGAGCTTCTAAAGGGAATCCTGGAATGGCAGGATATGGATTTGTTGCAAGAAATTGTGAAGGGAGATTCTTAATTGCTGTAGCAGGTGGAGTTGGTGTTGCAACAAATTTCTTTGCTGAAATAATGGCAATAGTTTGTGCAGGTGAGTGGGCTGTACATAATAATCATTTGGAGATATGCTTCAGATCAGATTCACAAGCTGCCATCTTAGCCTTCAAAAGCAATAACCTGCCTTGGTTTATTATCTCAAGATGGAACAAAGTTTGTGCTACTTTACTGGACTATGATTTTGAACATGGCTACATGGAGATAAATTTTACAGCTGAAAAAGTAGCAAAACAGGGGAGTAATATGGGTGCAGGTGTTGTCAAAATCTACACAGAGAGTGATACTTTCAGCTTAGAATCAACCTCACAGCCTTACTATAGATTTTATTGATTTTGTTTTCCATCTTTATGTAAAAGCATTTGGCTTATTTGTTTCCATTTTGTGTTGATAAAAGCCTTTGGCTTTTTTGTTCTCATTTTGTGCTGATAATAGTTAATAAATACAATTTTGATTGAGCAAAAAGAAAGAAAGATGTGCTCCCAAAATATGAGTGATTTGCTCAAATCTCTTGTAACTAGTGATGAAGCTTCCGTCGTCAAAGAAATCAACGATGAAGATTCCATCATCGGATAAGTTGATGATGAAAATTTCGTCGTTGGAAAGCATCATCATTGATCTTTAAACCCAACCCAATAACCAAGAACTATCATTAGAGCGAAGGTAAACCTCAAAAGAGTAGATAAAACCACCATAATGGTGTAGATAAGTAGAAAACATGATATAACCTAGAAAGTAAGAAATAGTGAAGAAATCTGAGCAACGAAGGGTTGTTGGTGATGGTTTTGATGAAGAAGAAGAAGGAGTGAGAGTGATAGAGAGAGAAGAGAGAGGTTTGATACTCTGGGACATTGTTCTTGTCTTCCAAGTACCTGAGAAGGAGAGGGTACCAAGTACATCATTAACTTTTTTTGTTCAGAAATTTGAATAGACAAAATCCAATACAATCACCAAGTTGGTCAACAATAAAAGATCCCTATATAAGATTGTATATGGAGTTTCTCTATTTCTCTTGCACATCAATATGTATAGACCAAAGGTATGCATACCTGATTGTATACAAGATTTCCTTGACAATCTCAAAAATCAATTTCCAAGATCAACCTAGTATGTACTAGAATTGTACAAGATCTGAAATCCAACAAGTACGAGATTTGTAATCTTTCTTTCGAGATATGAATTCAACAAGAACAAGTCTTGTGAGATCTTAACTTATAAAGGGATGAAAGACTATCTTGGTTAATTACGTACTACTTGTGATATTCGTGTTGTAAAGATAAACAATATAACGTGGAAAATAACACAACAAAGTTTTTTTTAATGAGGAAACCACAAGTATAGAGAAACCAGAGTTTTGTTAATGAGGAAACCACAAGTGTAGAGAAACCTCGGGACCTAGTTCAAACCGTATTAAACCGCTGCGTACACAATCCTACTATCAGACTTCGAATTGGAAGTTGAGACCAAATTCACTCTCCAAGGAACTTAGTTGCAGTGCTCTTGTACGTCTCTTGGAGACCCGAAATAGTTCGTGAACTATTAGCTTGGAAATGTTCCAAAGATCAATTTAGACAATATTATTTTGTAAACAATAAATTGCTCTTGACTATATTGCTAAAGACCTATGAATAACCATTGCTTGAATTTGATGGGATGTCGTAGGCACAAAAAATTAATCAATACATTTCTCACTAATTAACTAGAAATAAAGTGGTAGTAAGGATGGTTTTACAGAGAGTTATGTAATTGATAGGTTATTTGGATTAGCAAACTAAAATAAAGTAAATGCAAAAAAAAAGAGAATTGGATTGATTGATTAAAGCAATAACAAAAGAGATGATTAGGGAATCCCTCTTCGTTACCAAAAATTAACTCAATTAACATACATGTTTACCTTTCGTTAGAATAATATCACCAACCGTAGAATACCATCTAGATTAGTGTTATCCCCAAATCTCCTTTTACCACTGGATACGGAAGTTCTCGCCTACCAGATTGTATTCGTCTGAACTACCAAGTAGTAAATCACTCAAGGTGTAATAAAAAAAAACGCTTTAGGTTTTGTGAATTTAGGTTGATCCTAGTAATTAAATTCTTAGATCAAGGTCTACTTGCTGATGTCGTCTTCACTCACAATTGCTCCACAGAATCCCTGACAAGGTCTCACGATTTCTACTTGTGTAGATCATTGTTTGACTATTACACTCATATCACAACTCTCTACTAGCAGTAGAATTTGTTAGAGCATAGCTCGGTTGAACCCACCAAGCGTTGGTATGTCAAGTTTGGTTGTCATATTTTAGTGAATCAAAACTCATCTAAGAGTCGCTTGATTATGTACTGGTGACAACTTCATACAGGTTAGACTAGAAAGTCTAGGAATATGAGACATACAAGTATTACTCGAAGACCTGAAAAAAAAAGTGAAGAAGTAACGAGCTACAACGACGACATCATCCTTCCTCTTGAGTTTAGTAATATTGACTTGAACTGTTTCATTCCTAACGTATCTTTCAAGTCGTGCTATATTGAAAACATAACTGCGAAGCTGTGAATGAATATTTTACTCTAGTAGTGAGACATGATCATATGATCATAGTATTAAGGAATTAGACTACGAAGTATAACACTTATCTTTTGAACTTCGTATTTATGACATCGACATAATCTTATGAATGATATTGTGATTATGTGTATGGGTAAAGGTGAAGATTTCATCCTAGGAAACAATGTTTATATTTGTTTAAAGGAAGTACATTCATGAACTTGTTTTATGAATCGAAATGGAAATCGCTGGGCTTATTGGTATTGTTATTCATTGCATATCTTTGGATTACCAATACGTGTGAGTTAGTATAACCGATAATAACTTGTTATGCATCTTGGTATAACTAATCACAATGCCTGACTTATGATTTGGTATGACTAGTTTTGATTAATTAGTGTAACCGATCCTAAGTAATCACCTTAGATGGTATGATCGATTTTTGTAATTGGTATGACCGATCCTAGTAATTGGTGTGACCGATCACAAAAGAGTTGTGTAATCGATCCTTGTAATTGGTGTAACCGGTCCTAGTAATTGGTGTAACTGATCCTGGTAATTGGTGTAACTGATCCTAGTGACTTGTGTAACCGATCACAAGCAATACCATGAGTATGTGGTAACCTGTCCTATAATTGACGTAACCGATCCTGGTAACTGATGTAACCGGTCCTGGTAACTTGTGTGTCCGATCACAAGTAATCCATATTAAGGTATAACCGATCCTAGTGATTGGTAGAACCGATTGAACCCATGATTGTGATTTGATATTTGATCAATCACATAGTTGTCTTGGAATACAGATGAACCAATTCTAAACTTGTTTAGAAGTGTGGTATAATCGATTCCAAGATTGTAAATATGAAAGATGATTTACAAAGAAAAGATGACAACATACTTTGAACACGAACATTAACTCCTATCTTTTATTGTTCACTGTTATTCCTTAATTACTCAAGGAGATGCCGGTCCGAAATAAATTAAAAATCTTTTAATTTAGGTTGTTAGTTTTATATGCTTTAATTACCAGCAATTAAATGCATATCTCTAGAGAATAAAAATTAGTAATGTGCATTTACTAATTGGAGATTTTCTATTGAGAGATTTCGGAAAATATTGGACAAAGCATTTCCAGGAATTATGAAAACCGATTTGGGCATTTATTGAACATTTTGAGAATACTTTCGATTTTGGAAATTCCTTGGTGTCCAAACATCCTTGGTCTATAAATACATAAGTTTGCATTTCTAGCAAACTATTCTAAGATCCAGGAAAACTTCATCTTTTTGTTGTTTCTGGTGGAGTCGTCTATCCGGAGAGGAAAGTACCCTAATTAGGCGAAATCTCTTATGGCCGCTCGTTTAAAGATTTCAGTGGGATCAAGAAGCTCTACGAGTACCGTTGGTGTGAAACTAGATAATTGCAGTTTATTAGTTTTCGATTGATTTGATTGACTAACGGTTGTTGAACTTTGATTGCACCTAGTTTGTTTATTCTTGAGAATGTTCTCTTCTGATATAAGATTCACTCAAACTAGATCGAAATGTCGACGGGATCTTTAGAACTGTTTGTAGATCTAAAGATATCTTGTGATAATCCATTGTTAATAGACTCCGTTCTGTGCGTGATTGATCACAAGAGATTCAAGTGGTGTTGTGCAGGTTTAATTGAAGATTAAAGAAGATTTGAATACGAAGAAGATTTCTTATTGGTTTCTCATATCTTTGTGTAACACAAACCTTGATCGGATGGGATCCAACTAGAATCGGATTTATTCGATTGATTAGTTGCGTGAGATCCGTAACACCTAATAGTTCTCTTGAGTTCTATTTTGATTGTTACAAATCCGAATCTTATTACTTAGGTAATAGAGATTGGATTGATCTAACCAGGCAAAGGAGTTTATTAGCTTAAATGGAAGAGCCTTTTCATATGACTTGAGATATATTTATTTGGAAAGAATCAATAGAGTTGTTACCAAACAGATTTGTTGTTCCTTTACTGTTTGGAATACGATCCAAAGGAATTGTTCGAGTGCGTGCACTTATTAAATGTCGAAAGCACAGGGATACTGAAGAAACTAAGTGAACTAGGGTTAGTTGATTGGTCTCAATTATACGAAGTTGGTTTAGATTTTGTATAGCGGCTTAATTCTGAGAGTATTTAGTTCTGGACTTGGTCCCGGGGTTTTTCTGCATTTGCGGTTTCCTCGTTAACAAAATCTTGCTGTGTCATTTACTTTTCCTTTCCGCAATTATAATTGTTGTTATTATAATTTAATGTAAATTGCACAAACGTTAACTCCGTATTACTTGATAGTGATCCTATAGAGTTTGGTTAAGTCCGAACCTATTATCAAGTAATCACACTTTGATTGTTGTATTGCCTCGATCTCATATCCATAGACGATCACACAAAGTGTGAATACCGATTTGTCGTATTGTTTCGACTTTGTCCATAGACAATCACTTTCGGTAAGAGGACTTATAGGTGGATAATTTAAAGATTGTGGTGTATTTGGGTACTCTCGTCTTTTCAGAATTAATACTTGTTTACCTTTTGCTAGAACTGAATAACAAAAGAAAGCATTATCCTTCAAACAAAGGTTAATTAGTAACTAATGAACGACTATTCCATTTCTATCTTTCGAACAATCTATCAAAGGAACAAGAAAAATGTAGTTTGTAATTACGACTTTAGTATATGAGACTTGGTCATTAAAGTTGATCAAAGTGTCGAAGGAATAATACGCATAAGTTGTGTACTACAACTCATTTTATAGAGATCTCGAAGTATCACTTACTATACTTTTGGAGATAATGGCATAACACTGAAGGATGTACTCATTACTCCTTAAACTTTCGAGGAACTATAAGAAACTTTCTTAGATAGTTGTCATATTCGAAAGAAACTTGAAAAGTTTGTTCAATGCCAAGTTCGAAAGAACTTTCAGGAGTAATTTTGAAAACAATTTCCAATGGAGATATGCACCTTAGCCACTGTACTAGACAGTTGTCGGCAGCTATTTACTTGGCCCTTAAAAATCCAAGCCAAATCACTTTCTCCTCACATTAGATCTTACACTTTTTTGGTTGAATGTCCCTTGAATTTGAATTCCTGGGTCTATAAGACGAGCAAAATATGACCATGGGAGAAATAACCAAAGATCAAAATATACTGTTCTAATATCCAAAAATGGATATACTACCCAAAATATGAAAAACGTGTAACGTTTAACTGACCGTTATACCCTTAAACACAATTTTGTTTGGTGGATGTTAACCGAAAGAGAGATAAAGGGATATCCATTTTTGATTTTGAGATATAGACTTCAAAAAACGAGCTCTAGTTATTGGATCTAATCGATCGATTTCCTATCAAACTCTTCTCTAATCCTTGCTCTAATCGGTAGCCTCGATTCTAGTATTTCGAATTTTTTTATTTTGTTTGATATTCTTTCTCTCGTCCAGATTCGCTCTCCAATCTCTCTCTCGTGCTCGCAAGAATTTCACATACTTTCCTGTGAATAACATGACAATCTTAGCTATTGTTGTTGGATTCTCGTTGATAACAAATCCGATACATAGGAACAATCTTCTCGAGATAAAAATCTTTGCTTTTTTCACCACCTATTCCTGCTCAAATTTTAGGGTTCTTGTACCTTTTTGACACAAAAGAAGAATTTGGGAATGTTGGGTTAATTAGGTTACTATAAAGATTTTGATTTGACTTTTTTTTTGGGTTGGGGATAGGAGGAATCTTATTACTCCAATAAAGTTGGTTCCCTTAAAAATTATTTTGGATGGGGATCTGTTACTGTTACTACTACTTCAATGAAGGTCATAACAATGGAATCTCAGCTGATTCCATTGTTATGTTTTAAGTAGCTTAAAACATAACTTAGATTTTGAAAAAAAATGAATTTTTGTGTGAAATTTTTATGTTTTGAGTAGCTTATATTCATCCATTTTTTCCGTATGGGTGTGGTCTCAGTTTGCTAAATGTTACTAGAATTGTGACTTGTTTGTATTTTAAGTGAAATTGGGTATATGGAGTTAAGACTTGAGAGATCTTGCTGAATTGCGATAAGCTAATTTGGATTGGATGTGCGTGTTTTAGGACTGTTTGATTTGAAATGTTGACCTTGAGCAAGATTGTGCTAGATCACACAGAATTTATGTCATGTATAATGGACATTAGCAGATTTGTAATTGGCAGTACTAAGTAATAAAGGTCGTAATTTCTAGACTGCACATTGTATAAGAACTGAGCTACTTGAAATTCCTTTTTGCTGTCAATGGGTGTCGTTAATTGATTCTAGTTACACATGTAAGGATTCTTTTCTTTTAAGTTCTGATGAGGAGATTATGGAATTGCTACTTCCATCGGTTGTGAAGAGGTGATTACTAGGATAAACCTCTCGAAATATACAAGATGCACCTGAGTGTATAATATCTATTGTGACAGAAAAATATATTTCGGCCTGGATGCACCCGGGTGCATATTGTATATTTTTTTTGATTTTTTGTTGTTCCTCTTATTTTTCTTCATTGATACTTGTTTTTGGTTGATTTTTTGATGGTGAATTGATAGTAATGTTGGTGGTTATATCCAGATAATTAACTAGTGATTTTGGTTGTGTATAAATAATTGCAGGTGATTAGTAATAGTAGGATAAACCTAGATTTATTCATAAAATACACAAGATGCACCCAAGTGCATAATGCATATTCTTTACAAGAAATAGGTTTTGCCCAGGTGCATCTGAGTGCATAATATATATTTTTTTGATTCTTATAGGAAAATTGTTTTAGCTAGGTTGCACCTGGGTGCATAATGCATATTTTTATAGAAAATAAATTTTGGTCAGGTTGCACCTGGGTGCAAATGTATATTTTTATATGAAATAAATTTTGGCCAAGTTGCACCTGGGTGCATAATGTATCCTCGGCCTGGCTTAAAAAAAATTTTTCTCCGAATTTCATATCAACAATAGATTTTGTGTTGTGGAGATTTTCGAGCCCTTTCAAAAAATATAAATATTATTAAAAACCGACTTATATTTCGAAAGTTAAGACTTTCCTTGCGATTAATTTTAAATTAGAGAGAGAAAATAAATATGATAGAGAAAATGATATGACAAACAATAAAATTTAAGTAAAGGGTATATGTGACTAGATTTTCTTGTGTCTTTTCCCCCCAGACCCATAATTTGCTTGTCCATTATTCTCGTACTTTATGGATATCGGTCATATGACCCATTTTCGGCTAGATCTAACTACGATTCTATGCTCTTCTCGGTCGATCTCTATGCTCCTTGATTCTTGTAATGCATTTTCATTGTCTATGTCTCTTCTTCCGGTCAAGTTCATGGGAGGGTTCTGTTTCCACAATTTGCATTCTATGATTCTGGACAGAAGTGCTCTGTGGTGGTGGTGGGGTCATTAACATCCCTTGTTTGAAACGTGGTCCGTGTGGCCAAGCAATATTGTTAAGGGGTATTCGTCGTCGTAGAATAGCTTTGTGTTTCCTTAGTCTAGTTTTGGTGTTTTATTTTTACGGTTCTAGCAACTTTAAATTGAGGTGGAATCATTTTCTCCTGAAAATGATGGCTGAAAGAGATGGAATATGTTTTTGGTGGGAACTGGGATTAAGGATCACAACCCCTTACGTGTTGGTTCAACCTTTCTTTATTATACTGGGAATGAACCACAGGAAACCTGCATTCTATGAACCATCTATATATGGAACGGCCACATTGAAGTGAGGAAGTGCCTGCTTCAATGCGGCCACATTTAGCGTGTTGCTATAGCAATCCATCTCGCTGGTGCCTGCTCGGTAAGCACGACTCCGGTATTTGTAGTCTTCACTTCACTACTAATATAATCATCAACAACAGAACTATAAATGATACATGCCACAACAAACTAGCAATTGAGGGTAAAGAACAAAGGAGTACAAAATAAATGTTTCTCTCACCTGTGTACGACTCCCTGTCTCTCATCCCTACCCGATTTCTCTCCTACCTCTCCATCTCTCCGGCCTTTTATAGCCGTTTTTCTTGTTTTTTAGCCATCCAATGGCTATTTCCTACCGGCTCTTACCGGAATTTCATGACGGAGACAATTTTTTTTTTTTTATGAACTCTCATCCTTTATCCTCTATTTCCTGGTATCTTCTCAATCTTCATAATGCATAAACAAATCTGCGCCTGTAACTGCCTCAATCTCACCATGAATTACTTCAATCACCCAAATTCTACTGGCAACCCAACTATCACAGAAATCACAGACTTCACAGACATCACAGGCATCACAGGCATCTCAGGCATCAATGGCTCCACAAATATCACAGGCATCTCAACAATCGCTATTAGTTCTAGGTCCTTAAGCAAAACCCAAAACTCAATTTCTTTGGATCAGAATATCAGCAACATCTTAACAGAATTACCTACTCTCCAATGCCTATTCTATGATCCTACTATTGAGCTTTCACTATCTAATGATACTCTTAAGAACTGCATCTCTTACATTCACTGGATTATAACCTATAACATTCAAACCCAATACCTACTTGTGTCTCAACCCTACACCAAATTGTACAATATCAGTTACACAATTTCTACCACCATTTTCTGGTACAATCCTATCTCAAATAAAGCTATCCTACAGTTTTATGATAGAGTTCACCAGGAACCCATACACCATAATCATTACCCCAAATTTCAAAAATACCCAAGACATTCAAATACCAAAATAATCAAAACCAAGAATTACAAATATCCATTCACAAAATATAAACCAGAAAGTAAACCACATTGTTCAACCATTAAACAAACAACCAAATCAAATGTTTTCAAGTCTAGAAAAAGTAGTACCAGCAGCATCATTCAACTTCAATCCAAACCCAACAGTCAAATCTATAGCAAAAATTTGATTGAAGCTAAACAAGAAAGATGGTTGAAACCCTTACTGCTGATTGAGACGAGCCTTGCTCCGAGTACCCTGACTGACACTCCGAGTTCGACTACGAGTCATATGAATCACTGGTTCAATTTTATGCCTATCTGGAACTGGGGAATAATGCTCATTCACAGAATTAACTTCACCGGCTGCAGAATTAGTGGGGGAATTGACAGGTACACTCACTGGAGTTTCAGGATCATTCATCTCAGGGACAAATTCTGGATAGTATGGATCGGAGGCTGGATCGGTTGCTAGTTCCCCCTTGCCTGCAAAAATTGCACGACCAATCTTACCAGTAGCAGGACAGAGAGAGTCCATCACCGGAAAGCGCATTGGCTCATCATATCGCCAGGGCTGACCATCCAGTAGACGAACAACAAATCTCTCTTTAGCAGACAGAGTTACAGATCGAAACCCAACTCTACTCAACCCAGATACCAGGAATCGGTCAGCAACAAAAACAACTCCTTCATGCACTTCAAATGGTCCATACTTAGGGTGATATGCATACAAAACCCAATCTCTTTTCGAACCCATTTGAGGATGATCAGAAGACTTAGGAATTCCAGTAACATACCTTTCAACATCACCTCCAACAGTTGCTCCTTCAGACACAAAGGGGTTACTAGTGTCCTGATTAATGGGAGAAGGCTTTGGTTGATTGAAGAATTGTCGAAGGCGTTCAACTGGAGAATCTACCAACAACTCATGTACAACTCCTGGTGGACCATCTTGTTGCAGATACTCCTCAATCTTCACATTCACATTATGTTGCAGATCATCCAAATACCAGGAGAAACTTTCTCCAAATTCAGAAGCCTCACAACCTTGGGGGAAAGCTATTCCATAAGGCAGTCGATCGATGGCATATTCTCTGGGATACCAGTGAATCCTTGGTTCTTCATCAGCCTCAACCATCTTCCGCTTACCTTTTCGATCCAAGTTTCTCTCAGCATCATACATGTCGAAAGGATTGAAAGAAGATTTATCAGGAAGGAAAAGGAATTTAGAAACGAAAAGAATAAGAAGTTAGAACAGTTACTAACTATGGAAGAAAAGATTATAAAGGTGGTCATCGACCGGTGTTGGGTCTTCTCTCTATTTATTGGCGACGGTTCAAAAAGAACAAATCCTTTCATCACCATAACACTCTTCCCCTACTCCGTCGTTTCAAATTTCCCGCAACTAGACCATAATTAACTACAGCCTGAGAAGTTTAACTGCTATCTTTCTTTACTAATTAATCTTTATCTACTTCTATTGATAGATGGAGAATGGAGGTGGGTTTACATTACATTTGGAACAAACAAGAGTTCGTCTTATTGTGAATCGAAAGGGAAATCGCTAGGCTTATTGGTATTGTTATTCATTGCATATCTTTTGAACTACCAATATGTGTGATTAGTATAACCTCTCATGACTTGTTTATGTTCTTGGTAAAACTATTCACAAGGCCTGACTTTTGTATTGGTATGATTTTTATTAGTGAAACCGATCCTAAGTAATCATCTGAGATGGTATGATCGATTTAGTTTTATTGGTATGACCAACTCTAGGCAAAGGGTAACCGATCCTAGTAAGAGGTGCAACCGATCACAAGAGGGAATCGATCCTTGTAAGAGGTGCAGCAAGTTTATAGCATATGGGGAACCGATCCTATGAACATGTGCAACACGTTTTTAGTGATAGGGGAACCGATCCTATGGACATGTGCAACAAATACAAGTTAGATACCATATATATGTGGGAACCGATCCTGGTACCTAGTCAACCGAATTTTTGGGAAGCTAGTGTGACTAAATCCAGTACTCACATGGAAGGTAGAACCGAAACTTGTTTTGGTATAACCGTGAAACCCATGATTGGTGATTGAGTGTTCTTGATCAATCACATAGTTCTTGGAAGACATGTGAACCAATTCTAAACTTGTTTGGAAGTGTGGCAAATCGATTCCAAGAGTGTAAGTATGAAAGAGGATTTACAAAGTTAAGATGTCAACATACTTTGAACATGTGCAGTAACGCTTATCTTTTATTGTTCAAAGATATTCCTTAATAGCTAAAGGAAAATCCCGGATCGAAAAATAAATTGAGAATCTTTTAATTAAGGTTTTTTATTTTTATTTTTGGAAAATGAAAATTAGTAATGTGCATTTACTAGTTGGATATTTTCTAAGAGATTTTCGATTAATATTTGGACAAAGCATTTCCAGGAATTATGGAAACCGAATTTGGAATATATTGCATATCTTGAGAATATTTTCGGTTTTGGAAATTCCTTGGTGTCCAAACTTCCTTGTCTATAAATATCAAAGTTTGCATTTCTAGCAAACTAATCCTCAGAGCCAGCAAAACTACCTAGTTGTGTTGTTACTGGTGGATCCGCCTATTCGGAGAGGAAAGTAACCTAATCAGGCGAAATCTCTTACGGCCGCTCGGTTTAAAGACTTCTTTGGGATTAAGAAGCTCTATTGGTACCGTTGGTGGGAAACTAGATAATTGCGGTTTATTATTAGTTTTAGATTGATTTGATTGACTAACGGTTGTTGAACTTTGATTGCACCTAGTTTGTTTATGCTTTAGAATCTTCTCTTCTGATATAAGATTCACTCAAACTAGATCGAAGTTTCGACGGGGATCTTTAGACTGTTTGTAGATCTAAAGACGTCTTGTGATAATCCAACGTTAACAGACTCCGTTCTGTGTGTGATTAATCACAAGAGATTCAAGTTGATTGTGTGCAGGTATTTATTGAAGATCTAAGAAGATTTGAAGACGAAGAAGATTTCTGATTTGGGTTCATAATCTTTGGTGTGCACAATACTTGTTTCAGTTAAAGAGGATCCAACTATAATCGGTTCATCCTTGTGGTAGATTGGATTAATTAGTTGAGTAGATCGGCATCAATACAATTCTTTGTGATTCAAAGTATTGATTGCAAAATCTGGACAATTACTTTGGTAGTTGTTATTGGATAGATCTAAGGACCTGACACAGAGTTTATTGAGATAAACAAAAGAGCCTTTTGTCGAACTCACATCACTTGGTTGAAAAGAGTTTTTACCAAACAGATTTGTTGTTCCATTACTGTTTGGAATACGAACCAAAGGAATTGTTCCAAGTACGTGACTTATTACAAGTTGGAGGCGTGGGAATACAAACGGAACTAGGTGAACTATAGGTTTAGTTTCTTGGTCTCAACTATACGAAGTTGGTTTGATTTTGTATAGTGGTTTAATCCTGAGAGTATTTAATTCTGGACAATGTCCCGGGGTTTTTCTGCATTTGCGGTTTCCTCGTTAACAAAATCTTGTTGTGTCTTTTACTTTTCTATTTCCGCAGTTATAATTGTTTTTATTATAATTAGAAGTAAAATACACAAACGTTAATTCCTATTTACTTCATAGTAATCCTATTGTGTTTGGTTAAGTCCGAACCATTTATCAAGTAAACATACTTCGTTGTTGTATTGTCTCGATCTTGTATCTATAGTCAATCACACAAGTTATCTTGTTGTTGTATTGTCTCGATCTCGTATCCATAGACGATCACACGAAGTGTGAACCGATTTGTTGTATTGTATCGACTCATTCCATAGACCATCACTTTCGGAGAAAGGACTTATAGGTGGGAAAATTTTAGATTGAGGTATATTTGGGTACCCTCGTCTTTTCAGATATACAAAATCAAATCAATGAAGATTTCAACACCCACAATAAGATGCTTTGGGAAAGAAGAAAGCAGGAGTTCAAACTTAAGGCTGTAGATACTGAATTTCACCCTCAGTTAATTGATCCTAAAATAATTTTTTTCCCTCCATCCACTGGGAATCTTCCTCATCACTGGGATCAAAGTCTACCCACTAAGAAGAGCAATACTCAAGTTATGCAAATGGAGGAAGACCAGCTGAATGATCTGACTACTGGCAGCCTTGAGGGAGCAAATTCTTTCTTAACTCCTAAGGTACTTCCTTATTTGTCCAACTCTCAGTTGCAAAGCTTGCATTATATATTTATCAAGAATACTTTAGTCTTGAGGACATTATTAAAACATAGTTTAATTACTCACAGCACTTCCATGCATCATAGTTTTACTTACTTAGGATACTTAATCATAACTTTCACTTATCCTATTGTCTCTTACTTCTGGCAATTTTACTCAATCATGACATAGAATTGTCAAGGATTAGGAAAACCCAACGCTAGTATACATCTAAACAATATCTTAAATAAACATAATCCAGACATTTTCTTTTTATTTGAAACCAAACAACAAACTAGTAAACTTAGAGTTATCCTTAGCAACATAGGGGTCGCTAACTTCTGGTTTGTAGAACCTAGAGGAAAAAATAGAAATGCTGGTGGACTAGTCTTCGCCTGGAAAATTAATCTAAAAGTTACTATACGAGATTTCTCCAACTACCATATTAGTGCCGCTGTTTATCCTAGTGTAGGAGATCCTTGGTTATTTACAGGTTACTATGGTAGTCCCTATACTACTCTTGATAAATTACATTCTTGGAAAATGATTGAAAACACTGATAAGCTTAACACCTTACCTTGGCTGATAATGGGAAACCTTAACTTTGTGTTGCATGATCATGAAAAATTTAGCCAGCATTCTATTGATTCTCATGAAGCTAACATTTTTTGGAATGATTGGAAGAAGCTAATCTTACTGATTTGGGTTACACTGAGTGTCCATTCATATGGACTAACAGAAGAGTGGGTCCTCATCTCACAGAACAAAGATTAGATAGAGGATTAGCAAATGAAAATTGGCTTGAAATACACCCAAATTCCACAATCTCCAACCTTCCTGCTATTGGCTCTGATCATAACCCAATTATCCTCAATACCAATCCTAACTGGAAACAAGGTCACATTCCTTTCAAGTTCTTTGGCCCCTGGCTTGATCACAATGATTGTAAAGAAATAATAGCTGAATGTTGGAAGACTAAGCACAAAGGTTCTCTTGCTATCAAGATAGCTAGGAAGTTGAGAGATATTAAAGTCAAATTAAAGAAATGGAACAAGGAAATGTATGGAAATATCAAGACTAATCTTGAAGAAAGTCTACAACACCTGGACTAGATCACTAAGAATCAATTCAATAACAATAGAGGGCAGGCAATCAGAGAGGCTAAGAAGAGGGTTGAACATTGGCAGAATGTCCAAGAAAGTTTTTGGAAGACTAAAAGCAGAGACCAGCTCATCAAGCTTGGGGATAAAAACACCAGCTTCTTTCACATCTCTGCCAAGAAAAGATACCGAAGAAATAAAATTGTCTCAATCTAACAAGAGAATGGCTCTTGGCTTCACAACAGCAATGAGATAGCCCTTTGCTTCACCAACCACTTTGCTAATATGGCTACTGCTGAACCTATAACCATCAATCAGTCCCTTATAAACCTCATTCCCACCTCTATCACCAACACTGAGAATAGTAACTTTTTAAGAGTCCCTGATGCTGTGGAAATCAACGATATGCTATTTAGCATGGAAGGAGACAAAGCACCAGGTCCTAATGGATTCCCACCTAACTTTTTCCAAGCTAACTGGGAAATTGTAGGTGAGGATATCATCAACATGGTCCAAAATTTCTTCACCTCTGGTTACATCCTTAAAGAGATGAACTCTACCTTCATTTCTCTCATCCCCAAAACTGACAATCCCATCACCCCATCTCAATTCAAACCTATATCTTTATGCAATACCACTTACAAAATCATATCCAAACTTCTTGCTCAAAGACTCAAACCTCCTCTCCCCAAACTTATATCCCCATTGCAATCTGCTTTTATACATGGCAGACAAATCTCTGACAACATAGCCATAGCCCATGAACTTATCCACCATATGAACACCAGAAAAGGGAAAAAAAGAGCTAATGGAACTATGGGTATCAAGATTGATATGACAAAATATTTTGATAGGGTCAACTGGGAATTTCTTATCAAGGTTATGACTCAAATGGGATTCAGCACTCAGTGGTGCAATCTAATTCATCAATGCATCTCCACAACCAACCTTGCTGTTCTAGTTAATGGTTCTCTTGAAAATTTCTTCAAGCCAACTAGAGGTCTCAGACAAGGAGATCCCCTATCTCCTTACTTATTTCTATTCTGCATGGAGGCCCTCTCTAGATATATGGAATTTGCAGAATCACAAGGTCTTATACATGGAACAAAAATTTGCAATGAAGCTCCTGCCATTAGTCACCTTCTCTTTGCTGATGATTGCATGATTTTCTGCAAAGCCAATATGGAAGAGTGTAACAATCTAATCAAGATCTTTCAAGACTTTGGTCAATCCTCTGGACAGTTGATCAACTTTGCTAAATCAGATATCTTCTTCAGCAAGAACACTGCTCCTGACATTGCTGATAGCATAAGTGATGCCATGCATGTTCAAAGGATCAACACTAAGGATAAATACTTAGGCTCCCCTCTCTTCACCAATAGAATCAAAGTTCAAGCCTTCAATCTTTGTGTTGAAAAATTAAAATACAGACTTGCTGGTTGTAAAACTAATCTATCTACAACTGGAAAAGTCACTATGATTCAAACAGTCACATCAACCTCCAGCATATATCAAATGAACTGCTTCAAGATTCCAAATGGCACCTGTAAAGAGGTAAATGCTATAAAAGGAGACTTCTTCTGGAACAAAGAACAAGATAAATCTAAAGGCTTATTCTGCATTGCTTGGGATACTGTCAATAAACCAAAGGAGCTAGGTGGTTTGGGATTCAAGAATATGGAATATTTCAATTTAGCTATGATTTCAAAAATTGCCTGGAGATTAATTGAAGAACCCAACTCTCTCTGGAGCAGCACCATGAAGGCCTCTCACTTTCCAAATCAAGAAATTATCAGAATGGATACTAGGCCAAAGGCCACTGATTCTTGGATATGGAAAGGAATTCTGGAAGGCATCTCCTGCATTCAAAAATACTACATATAGAAGATAGGGAACAACAATATTCACATTTGGGAAGATAGATGGATTGATAATCTACCTGACATTATCCAAAAACCCCATCATTGCCCTTCAAGCCTCAAAACAGTCAATCAACTTTTCAACACCCATGGAGAGTGGGACATAAATCTCCTAGCTCTCTGGTTTACCCAGGATGTTCAAAACCTCATCACCAGACTCACCATAATCCTAACTCTGAAGACACTATAAGGTGGAGCTTAACTCATACAAGAAAATTGACTGTCAAATCTCTATATGATAAGCAAATTAATGACAAATATGCTAATGATACACTCATAGCTCCTTGGAAGGAAATCTGGAAGCTTGACACTACACCAGCTATTCAACTCTTCACATGGAAGTATGCTCATGGCATTCTCCCAACCAATGCTAAGTCAGCTAGCATACTGAACTACATTGATCTCATATGCACCTTCTGCAAGAATGCTCCTGAAGACATCACCCATGTTCTCCAGGCCTACCCAGCTGCTTCTGATGTTTGGGCAAAACTCTTTGGGGAAAATCATCAACTTTTCACTGCCTATAGTTCCTTCCATGCTTGGTTCAACAGTTGGTTCCACATCAACAATCCTATTGCTAGCTGGACTGCTACCTTTACTACTATTTGTTGGTTCATCTGGAAAGCTAGATGTAATTTGGTCTTCAGGAACATTAGCCCTTCTGCTGATACTACTGCTCTGAAAATCACTCAACATCTATGCACCTTTAGTAGAGTGAATCATAACCCTTGGCATATTCTCAATAATCTCTACTACCAGGAAAATACCAATGATCAAATTCTAAGACTTAGTAGTCTGGTCAGAAACAATAAGGAAAAATTTGGAATCACTATTAGCATGCACATCCTAGAAGTGAACAATAACATAGCTAATAGTGATTTACCTTCTTATACTAACTTTGATTTTGTGGCACTTTCCTTCTCAGGTCAATGTGTGGGATCAAGGAACATCAAAGACTTTACAATTGGACTCAGCAGAGCAGACAGAGCAAGCAGAGGAGCTCAACTAGCACTGACATGGGGCAAAGATTTTGCAGCAGAGGAAGAAGAAATATTACAAGCCATTCAGACGGGATACCAACTAGAAGTTCAGAAAAGATTTCAAGGAGGTTCTACTCAAAGTTATGATAGGAATTTTGAAGCTATTGATTTTGCCATAGGTAGGCTTATCAAGCTAGCTCCACAGCAAAACTCTAATGTTGTTAAATTAGCTCAGCTATCCAGCCACTCTACTCTACTCCAAAACCTTAACTGGAAAGGTCCTAATCTTCATTTACTTTTGATAGCATTACAGACTATTCCAAACACTGTTATTAAGGATAATTGTAATAACTCTAATCTTATTTTGGGGGTTCATCTTGGTGCTAGTCAAAGCCCAGATGAGCACCACGCTGTACCACTGAGCAGGTAGCTCTGTTGAGCTATGCTTCTCGTTTTTCTATAAAAAAAAAAGAGAGAGAGTAAAGAACAAAGAGGTATCATCATACGGTGGGAAGAAATCATCCATTGCTATAGTGGTAGTGGAAGAACAGCTAGTATTCTCTGAAAAAGTGCATAAAGTTTTACAAACCCCACATACACTAACTCTAAGTTTAGTTACAATATTCTTACATGAATTAACATCCTTTTTTTTCCACCATGCCAGAGCTAGATTTGGATAAAATTCTTAGGACCCCCATAGTTGTCATCATGTACATTTATACAGTATATAAAGGAAAGAATGTTTGAGATAAAACAAGAACCAATTGGGCCTAAGTGTCTCTCATTTTTTCTTCCCACTTTAAGAAGACGAGTCTAAGAAGGAAGCATATATAGATTTTAGGGCATGGCAATGAGATAAGACATGATCTTCATCCCATTCCCACGCTCAATTATCACACTCCTTATTATTGCAAACCTAGCTAGATGTCTTCTTTTGGTACTAACCCCACTTACCTTGTTCAGACAACATCATCATCTCACTAAAACACTACTTACTGCATTTCATTCTTTTCATTACCATGCCTAAACTCGCTTTGAAACTTCAGTGACCTATTTTGACTTTCCATTTTTCTAGACAGTGTTTTTCATTTGAACGATATACTTATTTTGGTGAAAACCCAATTTAAGTAGCAGTAGTCAGAAATCCACATGCACAGCTTCTATGGGGTGTAGCTCAAAAAGCTTTTCAAGTCGGGTTCATACTAAACTAAACTTGTTTAT
The DNA here is from genome assembly GCA_023531105.1 of Papaver atlanticum. Lineage (NCBI taxonomy): Eukaryota > Viridiplantae > Streptophyta > Magnoliopsida > Ranunculales > Papaveraceae > Papaver > Papaver atlanticum. The sequence continues at coordinate 867,091 of JAJJMB010017545.1, read as the reverse complement.
TAGTTTACTGTCTACAAATGGCCGAGTTGACTCGGTTTCTTCGTCTCCTTATTAAGCCGAAAGCTAAACCATATAATTATCAACCGGGGACAAAATTATAATGATGAACGGGTCAAGAGTCCTTTTAGAAAGCCAAGGGAAAAGAAATAAGATATGAAAAATAATCATTAAATTCAAAGAGAAGCCCCCATATGTTTAGCGGTATAAGATCTCTTTTATGGAATTTTTCTCAACACTTGTAGGGCTGAATTATTGATTGAGCAGCGAGAGATAATATGACCACGTCTACAAATCAAGTGTATCCACCACTGCACCTGTAGTAACAGTGGAAAAGATGTTGCAGAGTCAGAGATATATTCATCGAGAGATGCTTTGGCTAATCATTCAAGTCAGCCAACTTTTAAGTCATTTTTACGCTTTAATGTTTATATAACTCTTTTAATGAATGAATATCTCTACCTTTTGTTTCCCTTTATGATAAAGCTTATTTGTTTTCAGACACAAACATACTTTGCTTAATGCACTAGCAATGCACTTTAAAATTCAAAAGGAATACTTATTAAGGGCTGACCAAATTAAGAGATTCAAGTGTTTAACTTTAATCTATCTCATCGTGACTTGGATGAACATTTTGATCACTCCTCCCACTATGTATTTTTTCTTTCCAAGATTTCAAGGGGGGAAAGGTACCGCAAAAGCTTGACCTTGGCAGCTCTTAATACTATGGGACACTAGATAACCATAATCATTAGAAGCAATTTCTTGGTCACAAACCCCTGCTTTCTTTTTTCATTCTTGCGGTAATCAACAAGCGCAATACAAGTTACGTTAGTGGCATACACATCATTGTTGAGTCACATGTGATGTCCACTGGAACTCGATATATTTCCTCATTTGCTCGTAACTTGAGAGTCAGAAACATGCCAAGAAATGAAAACAGGATATACAGTGACACTTGACTCTAAACGTATGCATTTGCGATCCCTTTTGTTGCATTTTTGGCAATGAGATTGAGTTTGAGCTAAGTTTTACTTGTAAAAGATTTCCCAAATTTCGCACTGGCTTTGGAAGTGCTTCTTGTACAATGCACACTATTTGTAATTCCAAGCTCTGTTGGACCACCACACGCAACACCGAGAACGACCTAAACCTTTTCTTTGTTAATAGTAATATCTATCTACCTTGGATGGTGTTATGGTGGGTTGGTTGCTTAGAATCTATTCTCTATCCATGGGTCTCCCTCTAAATCCTAGTATTTTTTTTATTTTACTCTATGATCTTGGGTACAGTGTTGTTGTATGGGATCCCACTGAGATATATGTTTATAATTTGGATTCTTGTACGTACTCTGCCAAAGCTCCAATGGTCGACTGGTTTTCAACTCATTCTTCATCGGATCTGAGTTGGTTGATTCAGAGTCACCGACTCAGTGTCGGTTAATCATGAAAGCAAGTGTGTGGACCTTGCCTTACAGTAACTAGTGCACAAGCCAGACGTACTCAAGATGACCGGCGCGCGCCTTTTTCTTAATACAAACAAATGAAGAAGAAAAAAAACTAAAATGAATTCGAAATGGTTGCTTCGGGACAACATAGGGCTTGAAAACATACCATTTCCGAACCCTGGATTCCACTGAACTAGATTTTATATTACAAAATTCAGATAAGTTTGCGTGTTTTTTCCTTAAGACTTAATCCCCAATCGGCATGTTTGGTTAGAGGAAACGAAATCAGTTTCTTGAGGATATAATTTCGTTCCATGTTTAATAAATAAGAATAGATGACAATCACAAATACGATTCTCGAAATTAGTATTCCTTGGTTATATGGTCTTAAAAGGTTTTCGATAAACCAACATCTGATCAGCTTCCGGAAGACTAAACCCCTGTATAGGAATGGATTGAATGTCATGACTACAGTTTTACCTAAAACAAGTAAATAAATATTTTGACAACGCGTAAACCTCCATCGGATTTCAATCTTTGTAAGGTTTAAAATTCTTCTCTTGGATGACTCAGAAGAGTAAACGTTGCAGGGATCATCATATCAAATGAACCTAATTAAACTGAAAAGGAATAAATTCTTGGAACAAAGTAGAAAACGATTGCCTGAAGTTGCCCTTTAAATTAATCTCTATAGTTCTTGTAAGTTGCAAATTAAGAAAACAAGACAAAATGGGCCACCTTTCTTTTTTGTAATTTAAAACACTCTAGCTGTATGTGTTAAACTTAGAGTACATATATAGCTGCAACATGGAACATCTAGGGAAATGAAAACAAAAGAAAAGAATATTTGAAGAAATCAAGAATCCAATTTTTCATTCTTCTTCGTCAATACCCGAAGCAAAGTTTATCTTAAAACCCATATATTTTTAGCTAAAAAATGTCTACATTGGAGACACCCCCGAGGTCCCCCATTAGCCCCTTCTCTTTTTTTCTTTTTTTTTTCTTTTTTCTTTTTTTTTATAAACATTTTTTTTTTGTGAAGGAATGGATCTTTAAATTACTTTTTTAAATACCCACATGGGAAACTTTAAATACCCTCTCCATATCTATTTCTTTCTTTAGTCAGGTTAGTGCCCCTGATAGGTCTGTTTGTCAGAACAAACCACACACATACACAACGAAGTGTGCAAGCAAGAAAGTGAAGTTCAATATGGAGTCTTCACTGTATTTATCTTAAAAAGGGAGTTCAATTTCAAGTATATATATATATATATATATATAAACAAGTTTTTATAAGGTTCATCCATTTTTAAAGGAAAAAGTGTGAGCTTTTTTTTTTTTTACAAGTATAGAGAATCTCACTGAATGCTTAGCTTTGAAGCACTTATTTTAAGTGGTGTTGGTTGTATGTGTTGCTGCTATTATTGATACCATTTCCAGCCCTTTTTTCTTTTAATTCTATTTGGCTGGTTTTTGAAGCATTGAAGAGCGTGTAAGAAATTGAGGTTTATCTATTAATAGACAGAAATTTAGATTATATAAGTTGGTTTTGCTTGATAAACATAAGAAGACAACACAAATGTATACAAATACAAATAGTTTTAGAAGAAGAAACAGCAACACAACAAAATTCTTCTAAAATGGCTTCTAGCTGTTGTTACAAGAAGAAGATCTCCTTCTCCTCGTCCTATATCATTCCCATTTTTGTTTCTGTTCTTCTTCTTATTATTCTTTCTTCTTCTGTTAGTCCTGTGGATTGTACTACAAATTCATCGGAAAACCGACGCGTAAATCAATCTTTTCGACCAGACAAAGAGTTGCAAAGATTAAAGAAAATAAGAGCTCATCTTGCAAAGATCAATAAGCCTGCTCTTAGAACTATCCAGGTAAGAAGGAAAAAAAAAACATTCAGTTTTTTCTGTGACATGATTTGAAAAAAATTCTGATTGCACCAGTCCTACATTTTTTTTCTCTGTGACGGTAGATTTGGTTAAATAATCCTTACGCACGGCAAGAGTACTTGTTCAGTGCGACTGTTTTTAGGTGTTTAATGAAACGGGTTTTGTTATGTTGTTGTTGCAGAGTTCTGATGGTGATTTGATTGATTGTGTTCCAATTGATCAACAGCCAGCATTTGATCATCCTGAATTACAAGGACAAGCTCCATTGGTAATACCAAAATCTATCCAGAAGAAACACTGTTCCGTATTCATGGCTTTATGTTTGTGATGTTTAATGGATTTTTCTTTTCTTTCTTTTTGTAGGATCCACCAGAAAGACCCAAAGACTATGAAACAAAAAACAGTACTAGCAGAGATAATTCAGAAGATGAGATCATTCAGTTGTGGAGTAGTAATGGAGAATCATGTCCAGTTGGAACTATTCCAATTAGAAGAACCAAAGAAGAAGATATCTTAAGAGCTAGTTCTATAATGACATATGGAAGAAAAACGAAACCCATTAGAAGAGATACTTCAAGCAGTGGTCATGAGGTTAGTAGTTCTAATCAAAAACTATTCAATGTGCACCCAAGTCAGCCTTTACTTGACTTGATATTGTTAAAGTGATATGATAGTATTCTTGTCTTTACTTGAGAACGAAGGAATTCCATAAACACTGTTTTTAGAATTTGGAATCCTTTCTCTCTTCTCAACTTTAGAAAAGATCGCACAGTTATTTGTCTAAACTATCATGCTGCTGATGCATGTTACTACAGTAGTGACACTTTTATGGTGGGCTGTAGAAATTTCGGTGAAGTCAATTTTAAAATTTGAACAGTGATAAGAGTAAGAAGAATGGTAGTAAACTTAATTTTTCTTGTTTCCTTCATGTGGTTTTTTTTTTGGCTAAGCTAAGTGGCGAGTGTTGTACATTAGCTGAAAAATTATCCTTTTATTGCAATTTTCAAACTTTCATGGAATTATTTGAAAAGAAAATTATGTCCTTCTCTTCCTAATTTATTTCTCTCAGAAACCAAGGAGTATTGATTCATAAATATGTACTCCTACAATTACCTGTAAAACCATTAAATGTTCTTTTATTGCGCTTTAAAAACTTCAACCATTTCTCTGTAATTTCAGTTTTTTGTTGAGAAAATTTGAATTACTTTCTTCATCATGATATATTTATTGATTTGATGATTTTTGTTTTTGCTATGTTCAGCATGCAGTTGGTTATGTCACTGGAAAACAATATTTTGGAGCCAAAGCAAGTTTGAATGTATGGTCACCCAAAGTAACAAATATGTATGAATTCAGCTTATCACAAATTTGGGTAATTTCGGGTACTTTCGGCAACGATCTTAACACTATTGAAGCTGGCTGGCAGGTAACAAATTTTTCTTACTCATTCTTTGGTTTACATATTATCAAATGGTTAGATGAAATGTTCCGAAAATTAATCTCAACCATCAAAAGGGTTTAAGGAACTACCCTTTCTGAATTCAACGACTCTGCATTCAATATCACTCAAATTCTTTGTGGTTCATAAGTAATGACATTTCATTTTCAATATGTTTCATACATAGAAAGATATAGATAAAAAATGTGTTACATTTATGTTTGTGCGCAGGTTAGCCCTCAGCTCTATGGAGATAGCCATCCCAGGTTCTTCACTTACTGGACTGTAAGTGATTCCACTAATTCTTTTTCCTTGAATACATCTGTAAAATGTATTAGACTCCATTTTGTGAAAAATCATCAAATTATAGGCAACATAATCATTTTCCGGAATTTTCAAATATACAGACGGATGCGTATCAAACGACAGGATGCTACAATTTGCTTTGCTCGGGTTTCGTCCAAACGCATGCAAGAATTGCAGTTGGGGCTGCCATCGCACCAATATCAACCTACAATGGTAGACAATTCGACATCAGCATATTGGTTTGGAAGGTAAATTTCTCGGTAAAATTAAATCTAATGGAAAAAAAATTGATGATCAAATATTACACCGACTGATTGGTAGAGTTCAAACTTGTTTTAGTTGGGGAAAGTTAGTTAATTTGGTTAGGTATTCCAAAAACAGATCATGGACAAGAACAGTATTAGAATTAGCCAACAATAAGTCTATCGTACGAATCTACAGTCGCCACGTGCTGAGCCTATCTTTTCACCAATGATAAAACCGGTGCATCTTTACCGTTGGATCTAGTCCATCTGTCCCGTCAGAATTTGTAGTAGGACCCAGATGTGTAACTATAGTGTGGGTACCAACTTAATCACTTTACAGCCCGATGAATAGAATATACTACTCCGTCTGTAGAGAGAAAGAAATATCATGGGGTAAAGTATTTCTTTTGTAAAATCAACAAATGAGAAGTCATTCGGATGGTCGGTCTTTGAGTTTGACTACTTTGACCAGCTTTATTTGATGATTAAAGCTTCACAAAGCAAGTTGGCAAAAGAAAGGACATTCATAAAGAATGGGAATTTTGATTTTGTTAACCCCATATTTTTAATTCAACGTCATACCCTACCATGTGATTGGTAGGGTCTCAATGGTCCAACAAATTACAAGAAGGGTTTTCTTGACCCATGTTAGCTAATACATAGACGCTTAGACTGTTTCTGAGCGAATTCACACCTAAAATTTACCAAAGAAATCCTGTAATATTTTGTCAATCATGATTATGTTGTCGGGGAAACTAATAACTCAAGTGTGCTGACCTTTCGCTTGTGGTTGTGATCGTGTGTAGGATCCGAAAAGAGGTCACTGGTGGCTCCAATATGGATCAGCATTAGTTGGATACTGGCCTTCATTCCTATTTAGTCATCTACGAAATCATGCGAGCATGGTACAATTTGGAGGTGAGATAGTCGACTCTCGAACATCGGGATTTCACACATCAACTCAGATGGGAAGTGGTCATTTTGCAACGGAAGGGTTTGGTAAAGCATCGTATTTTCGGAATTTACAAGTTGTTGACTGGGATAATAATTTGATCCCTCCTCCAAATTTCCGAGCATTAGCTGATCATTCAAATTGTTATGATATCCGAGGAGGAAATAATCGAGGCTGGGGTATTTATTTTTATTACGGAGGTCCTGGAAGAAATATTAAATGTCCTTAAAAAGGTTAATATGATCTTATTCTTATTGGATTTTCCTAGGTAGTAATTATCGGCTTTTTTATGGTATGGAAAAATTATTTAGTAGGCAAAAAGAATTGGAGTAGTCGGAGAAATGGTTCTCTTAAAACAGGATTTCTCTCCGTTGATTATACCACACAGTTTAGGTACTTGTATGTAAATTTGGAAAAAGAATATATGAATGAATATACCATGGTTTGTTTAGTGTCTTTTGTGTGGAGTTCAAGTAATTGCCAGAGAAGTGAGGCATTGAATTAGATGATCACAAATGAGTAATCCATCCTCACCCACTTCCTTGTACAAGTTATTAAGTGCCCTGAGGAAAAATAAATTTCTATCCGCAGTTATTAGCAATTTGGCAAACATGACTTTTCCCTCAATAAACACAAAATGGAAGGTAGTAATAAAATTTTACAAACATGACCTGAATTGAAATAGGCGAGAAGATGTAAGACTAAGACTGAGTAAGAGCATAAAGACATTAATGGCAGAGACTTTTCATCTGATAGAGATGAAAAGGACACTACCAATTTGAATGTGAAGATGGCGAAGTGTTCAGGGCTCCATCTCCTAACTCCTATGCATTGTGGGTAAGGGGACCCTAGGTGAAGGGACCATTTTGGATGTTTGAAATAACAGACAGCCAGCCAAAAGAAGCGAGTTTTGGTACAATGGAGCAGGGACCTCCAACCATTGACTAGTTAGAATTAGGCTCTCAAATGCTGTTAGTTGGGCTCTGCAATGGCAGGCAGCAATGCTATGACACAGTAGGTTCCACTATAGCAAGGAAACACGATGATAGTGAATGATGACGATGAACCGTATGTTTGGAGATCCCAAGTTTCAACTGTGAAGTACAGATTTTGTCTTGCGTTGTTGTTCCAGCGAAAAAAAATTCCTAACCTGCTGGCAGAGCTGAACTAGTGTGATTCTTCACTTTTGTTCAAATGATTCTTCACTTTTGTTTTTTGTTTTGGCTACACGATTCACAGAGCTGAACTAGTGTGACTACTGGTTATTTGGGATATCATGGAATGGCCTAAATCTGGACATATTACCAGCATTGAAATATCAACTGACAAAATCCAAAAAAACCCAGTTCCGCAACTTTCCACAATTAACAAAAACCCAAAATAAAAATGAAACTTAAAATAAAGGGATGAGGTCATTACGGATCGCTTTCGATCTATCCACCTGTTTCTTCCTCAACAAGCTTATTCTTCAACACACACTACGTCAAGCAATTTCTTAGATTCTTCATTCACCTCGACATTCTCCATCTTTAACCTGCGACGAATCGATTGACTAGTCTTACCAGCAGCTGCATACGTCCGTATCAGAGACTCAAATACCTCTGCTTCTAATTCATCCTCAACCTTCTTTAGATTCTCAATAAACACTTCTGCGCCATCAACATCTGGTTTCTGCTCGAAATGAGACATCAGGGTTTGAACCACCTCCCTGGATGGAGTCCACTTGCTTCCATCCCCTCGGCCCTGTTGCATTGCATTGGTAACACAAATAACAGCAGAATTCATGTCCCCGTTCTTCAAATGATAATCACGGAAAATCTCCCAAGTCCTGACATTAGCCTTTGCTCCATTCCTCCTTGCTAATTCCTTGAGCTCCTCAGCTTTCTCCAGCTTACCTTCTTTCACATAAGCTCCAATTAAGACATTCGTGATGCGGATATCATAAGTTGGATTCCCTGATAACCATTCCCGGAAAGTTTTTTCAGCGCCAGATAAATCTTTCAAGTCGGCTAAAACCTGAATCATATTCAGATAACTAATATTTGGTGTTTTTCGGAACTCTAGCCTCAAAGAGCGCCAAACTCGGTAAACTTCCAGCAGATTTCCCGTGCGCCCATTCAATGTGATGAGGAACTGATACGCATTAAGACTTTTGTCGCTTCTCTTCTCAAGCTCCTTGAGTGCTTCCTCTGCCTTCTCAAACAAGCCAGCATTAACATAGATGGTTGCTAAATTGCTATAATTGGTCCAATCTCCAATAACTTTTCCATCCCTTTTCATCTCTTCATAAACCCTCTCAACCCCAGATATATCGTTGGAAGCTGCTAGAGCCCTCATCCAGACATTATACGTGTATGAATCTGGAGTTACATCACTGGACTTCATTTCTTGTATAACTGCTGGGACCTTCTCAGGATCTCCAGTTTTTGTATAAAGGGTCATTAAGCTGTTGTAAGCCATGGAACTTGTATTAAACTTCAATTCCTTCATCTTTTCCATGAGGCCTTCTGCTTTTTCTGTCATCAGTTCCTTACAATAACAATTGAGAAGAGCACCATAACAAAGACGATTCTTTGAAGCTTCAGGAAGATCCGCAAAGTAGGTTTCAGCAGCAGTGATCCCTTTGGATTTAGCTATGATATCAAGGTGGATAGCTTGGTCGCTGACTGTCATACCCATGCCCCTTTTAACCATAGCTTCTGAAAGCTGAACAAGAACAAAAACTCAATATTCAACACGCTAAAGAGACTTCAAACTAGACATCCTACAAGATATCAATCACACGAAATCTAAACCTCCTGGTAAACTCAACTCTAAACAAGTATAATAAACAAACCCATATACACATCTTAAACCTCAAACATTCTCCAGATCCATCCATAAGTTAATGTTCTACATTATAATCAGTAATCACTAGCTTTTCGTGTTTTCCACAGTTCTCTATATGCATCTACACGACTACACCAATATTAGATTCATCCGATCTTTCTTTTCCACTTGCACAATACTATGACTTCAATAGAGTTATTACTCTAGCGACACAATATCATTGTAGATAACACCCTAAATGCTAAATCCAAACATCTTATATGTATTTCTCCCTAAATGTACACATTTTTCAGATTATCATCATTCTAAGTGTTTAAACCCTATGCAATTGAACATCTAATAGATAAAGAAACCCAATACTCGTCCCCCTCATTTCATAAGCATTAGGCCGAAAAACATTCTAAATCTAATAAATAAGCGAACCCAAATTCACATTTTCCACATTGCTACCGAGGAAATCTTTCAAATGGAGCAAAAATACTCATTTTAACAAAAAAGAAACAAAAATCTAGGGGTTTGAAGGAATAATAATACCTTGAGAGCAGTGCCATAGAGTTTACGGTGACGAAGTTCTTTGACAGTATCCCCAACTTCCCATTTAAAGACTCTTTTTCGAGATTTGAGAAATTTATTCAACTCTGTTCTTACACTACGTTCTTCGCTACCTTTCTGGAATACTCTCCTGAATAGTGCTTCTTCTAGGTATTTGTTTGAACGATTTGCAATATCTTTTGTTCTACCGAAGTTAAACTTCGCCATTTCTCTTCTCTCAGGTCTCAATAGATTACGGGACGATTAGGGCTTTTGATAATAATGATTTTTCTCTGCTGCAAGTGAGAGCCTAGTTTGTAAGTTCGTAAGTTCGCGAATGAAATTTTACCGTCTTATTCGCGTACGTTTGCAACTCCGAACCCAAAACGCGTATTATGTGGCATTCCCGGATTATTCACGAATCGTTCACGAACTTTACGTATCCCGAATGATACGTCCGCTTAATTCACCAGAAATTCTTTAGCTTTTACGTTTTCAAAGGCCCTATTTTTTGGGCTTTACTGCCTCCCGAGCATACACGACCCAATATTAGACGTTGTTGTAATTTTTATGAAACAAAAATGACTGAAGAGATTTGAAGGTGAAGGTGAGAGAGATCTCAAACTCACTAACCAAGCATCTAAACCACTATACCACGTCCTCTTGGATGACTAATGTTGTATATATTATTAATATCATCATATTAAGTTTATTTTTTCTTTAAATAACTCACATATGCATAAAAATTGGTCTATGACTTTATAAATACAAATTATTTGTTATATATAGATATCGAATTTTTAGAGCCGAACTCACATTTATAAATCGAATTATACTCGTACGTATGCCGTTCCGAATTACTGACGAATCACGCCCCGTTGACCGAATTTTGGACCGAATCTGAGTTTTACAAAACCCTATAATACTCGTACATTTTCCATTCCGTACGTTTTCCGAATCCCGAATTGCTAACTAGGAGTGAGAGACTAAAGAAAGCGAATCGGTGGACGAGTTAGTGGTCCACGATTTGGTCCAATTCTATTGGGCCTAGGAGACAAGTCTTTCGGGTGGGATCCATTGGTTTCGGACCATCCGCATCCAATCCAATGCTCGCGGATTAGAACGGTCGTAGAGATGGCGAGAAGCACGTTGAAAGAAAAAATCTTCCAAACATATTATGAGCTGAAGCGATGTCGACTTCAGTTTTTCTTCTCAATGTTTCTCCTACGACAGCGGTAACGGGTATGAACCCAGTTTTGTACTCCGAGAATACGTCGCTCCGGATAGACGTCAAAGATCTCCGGACTGAGCGTGAGACCTTAGTTGAGGATCTAAATGCTGCTGAAGAAGAGCGTGCTGAGGCTGAACATAGTTTATAGGATTCCCTTAATCATGTCGGAGGTAGCTTAGGATCTTATTTCGTGTTAACTCCGTTTGCTCCTTTTGGATCCGTTTTTGATCTTCTCATTCTTCGTTTATGTTCCCATGTTTGCAGGAACAGTTGGTTGGTTTAAACGCCAGGGTAGGCCATCTCACCTCCGATTTAGAGAACAGGACCACGCTTTTATAGAGGGAACGTCAGTTTGGTGTTGCTTCTAAAATGAAGGCAGAATCCCTTCAAGAGGCCAATGCTCAGTTGAGTACTCAGCTAACTACGCTCCGCGCCAAGTCTTCTCAAGATTTGCAGGATCAGGCTTCTCAGATGCAGAAGCAGTTTGAACGTGCAGCTATCGATCACATCAACATGGTCTTCAATGAGGCAGAGAAGCAGGTTGAAGGAGTCACCTTCGCTCGCATTCCCTATCCCTGAATTTGTTGTAATTCACCCGTTTGGAACTTTGTTTTAAGTATGACCTTTTTTTTTTTGTATCCTTGGCTAAGGCACAGTCCTTGGCTGAGACGTTTTCCTTTCTTTATTTGGAACTTTTGCTTGGTGCTTTACGAACTCCTTATGAACCTGTTATGCAACTTTATGCAATGGAATGTTACTTTTTTTTGTTAGATATTTATTGTTTATTTTATCATATAGTATTTGTATAAGTTATGTCTAATTTTTTGCACATTCAAGTCGTCACTAGGTGCTAAGGTATTATTAACCTTGGTGGGCCATTCATCATCCTACCAAGCTATACTTTGGCTAGAAGATACCTTGTTGGTGAAGGGTCCCTACGGTGGAAAATAAATAAATCATGTAACCTCCCGCGTTCAACCCGGAGGTCGTTTTACTTCAGCAGGGTACCTCTTTGGTGGATATCTTATCTTTTCTTATGCCCCTTGGTTCGGGCTGTCACCCCGGGAATCTAAAATTGATATATGTGCAGTTATGCCTTGCCCTGCCTCATTGTCAGTTTTGACGGTGGGCAATCATTCGACCCTTTGTATTAATTATGTGTGCTAGATTATCACACCCGCTTAAAAACTACGTTCGTAATTAAAGCTTTTTTATTGATTACTGATGTTTATAATACCCCATTCCAGGGACAGAACATGGTAGGCTACTATGCTTACCCTTCTTCTCCTGGTTTGATTTAATATTCTCATGGATAGTACTTTTTGAGGTAAACCGCGTTCCAAGGATGTTGTAGTTGTTAGAGCATAGATCGGTTGAGCCCACCAAGTGTCGGTATGTCCAGTTTGGTTGTCATATTTTAGTATCAAAACTCATCTAGAGTCGTTTGATTAAATACTAGAGTCAACTTCGTTTAGGTTAGACTATAAAGTCTAGGAATGTTGAGACATACAAGTATTACTCCGAAGACTTGAAGAATGAGAAGAAGTAACGACTACAACGACAACATCATCCTTCCATTGAGGTTAGTAATATTGACTTGAAATTGTTTTCATTCCTAACGTATCTTTCAAGTCGTGTTATATTGAAAATATAACATGCGAAGCTTGTATATAAATAATACTCTAGTGGATAGACATGATCATAATAGTATGGTCATTGTATTAAGGAATTATATTACGAAGTATAACGCTTATCTTTTAAACTTCGTAGATATGACATCGACATAATCTTGTATATAGTTTGATGATTATGTGTATGGGTTTATGGTGAAGATTTCATCCTAGGAAACGATGTTTTACATTTGTTTAAAGGAAGTAGGTTTGTGAACTTGTTTCATGAATTGAAAGGGAAATTAATAGGTATATTGGTCTGGCTATTCATTGCATATTCTTTGGATGACCAATATGTGTGAGTTGGTAGAAGTGATCTTAACTCAAGTTATGTACCTTGGTATAACCGATCACAATACCTAGACTTATGATTTGGTATGACCGGTTCTGGTAATTGGTTTAACCGATCCTAAGTAATCACCATGAGATGGTATGATCGATCCTTGTAATTGGTGTGACCGACTCTGGTAATTGGTGTGACCGATCATAAGAGGTTTTGTGACCGATCCTTGTAATTGGTATAACCGATCCTAGTGACTGGTATGACCGATCACAAGTAGGTACCATGTTTAGGTAGAACCGATCCATGTGATTGGTATAACCGATCTGAACCTATGTATGTGACTTGGTAGGACCGATCACAACTAACCATTGTGACTTGGTAGGACCGATCACATAGTAGTCTTGGAATTTTGGTAGAACCAATTCTAAACTTTTTTGGAAATATGGTATAACCGATTCCAAGATGCAAATCCGTTTTTCCATGAATTACATATTTTCTTCATGAACTTGTGTAGATTCGGAATTAAGATTTGTTGTGTAAAGATGTCAACATACTTTGAACATGAGCATTAACTCTTATCATTTATTGTTCAAAAATATTCCTTGGTACTCAAGGTGATCGTGTACTGAAATAAATTAAGAATCTTTTAATTAAGGTTTTTGGTTTTATATGCTTTAATTACCAGCAATTAATGTAGAGAATAAAAATTAGTAATGTGCATTTACTAATTAGAGATTTCCTATGAGAGATTTCGTAAAATATTGGACTACATTTATTGGAATTAGGAAGACCGAATTTGGGCATTCATTGCATATCTTAAGAATATTTTCGGTTTTGGAAATTCCTTGGTGTCCAAACATCCTTGGTCAATAAATACCTAAGTTTGCATTTCTAGCAAACTATCCTAAGAGCCAGGAAAACTTCATTTCTTGTTGTTTCTGGTGGAGCCGTTTATTCGGAGAGGAAAGTACCCATATTAGGTGAAATCTCTTATGACCGCTCATTTAAGGACTTCTGTGGGATCAAGAAGCTCTACGAGTACCGTTGGTGGGAAACTAGATAATTGAAGTGTTATTAGTTTTCGATTATTGATTTTGATTGACTAACGGTTGTTAAAACTTTGATTACACATAGTTTGTTTATTCTTGAGAATCTTCTCTTCTGTTATAAGATTCACTCAGACTAGATCAAAGTATCGACAGGATTTTTAGAACTGTTGTTAGATCTAAAGACATCTTGTGATAATCCATTGTTAACAGACTCCGTTCTATGTGTGATTGATCACAAGAAGATTCAAATGGTGTTGTGCAGGTATTTGAAGGCAATAGAAGATTTGAAGACGATGAAGAATTCTTATTAGTTTTCGTATCTTGTGGATTTAGTGCACAAACCTCGATCGGCTGAGATCCAACTGGAATCGGTTTATTTTTTGATAGATCTGATTGATTAGTTGCGTGAGATCAGCAACTCTCTATAGTTTCTCTTTGAGATCTATATCGATTGAGTGCGAATATAAACTTGACTATTTCTGCAGTTATTGGATAGATTGATCTAACCATAGAAATGATTTTATTAGATTAAACATAAGAGCCTTTGTCAACAAGTCATCTTATCTTTAGCAAGATCGATTAGAGTGGTTACCAAACATATTTTTCTTTTGTTGTTTAAAATACGATCCAAAGGACTTGTTATTCACGTACGTGACTCAAAAAGTCGATGGCGCGGGGATACTGAGGAACTAAGTAGCTCGGGGTAGTCTGCTTGGTCTCAACTATACAAAGTTGGTATTTGATTTTTTTTATAGCGGCTTAATTTTGAGAGTATTCAAAACTGGACAAGGTCCCGGGGTTATTCTGCATTTGCAGTTTCCTCGTTAACAAAATCTTGCTGTGCCATTTACTTTACTTTTCTGCATTATAATTGTTTTATTATAATTAAATTAAATTGCACGTGTATGTTAATTCCTAATCACTTGATATTGATCCTATAGTAAATCGTTTCGGACCGTAACTATTATCAAGTGAATATCAAGTTGTCGTATTGTCTCGACTTTGTCCATAGACGATCACACTTGGTATCGGACTTATAGGTTGATAAATAAAATATTATGGTGTATTTGGGTACCCTCATCTTTTTAATTGGTATAAGAGCAGGCAAACACGAAAAAATCTAACAATTTGTGTTTGGTGCGATCCAACCTATAAGAAATGAATTCGAGTTCTTATGAATCGATTTCTGTTAACGTACCGCCAAGATTTGAAGGAACAAACTATCTATGGTGGAAATCTGCTATGAGATCTTTTCTTCAATCACGCGACTTTAATATTTGGGTATTAGTCGTTGATTGTTATAATCGCCCAAAAATTGAAGGTTCGGAAACTGAGTTTAAACGCTTAGTGGATTATACAGGCGAAGAAAAGGCATTTGCAAAGTAGAATTCAGATGGTTTGAATGCTATTATACATGTTGTAAGTCGTGACCTACAACATCATGCATCCACATGCCAAACTTCACAGGAAGCTTGGAATAATCTTCAGATCGTATTTGAAGGTAGCACATCAGAAAAGGAAGCTAGACTTCAAACTCTCACTTCTGATTGGGAAAACCTTCAAATGGATGACAACGATACTTTTGAAGAGTTTCATGTTAAAATCTCTAAGATAGTTAATGCTTTTTTCTCTCTTGGAAAGACTATTTGTGAAAAAGATATAGTGTGAAAAATTCTCATATCGTTGCCATATAGATACGAATCTAAGAAGGATGCAATCATGGAGGAAAATGATCTTTCAACTCTCTCTCAAAGCTCACTTGTTGGGAAGTTAAAGATCTTTGATCATGAATCACAATCTATTCAAGCTAAAGGAATTGCTTTTAAAGCTGAAAATTTTCCAAAAGCTCATGTGGAGAAAAATAGATTGATAAGTGATTCTGATGAATTGATTGCGGAAGATTCTGATGATGATGTTGAACTAACATTATCACTGATTACGAGACAGTTTCGAGATCTCTTAAAGAAAATGAATAAGAGATTTGCGAAAGATAATCATCGTACTTCTTGCCCTCATGATCGAGTTCCAATCAAGAACAAAAGGGATCAAGAAGAAGATGATGAATATCAGACTTAGTGCTTCAAGTGTAAAGGTTTTGGTCATTTGGCTAAAGATTTTCCTAATCTAAGGAAATACATTGGAAGCAAGGCATTAGCTGTAACTCTAGATGATACCTCTGATTCATACAACTATGAAGAAGAGGAAACAACTAATATTGCACTAGTTGTTAATTTTATTCTCTCGTATTCCATTAGTGATTTAACCATTTTAAAAATGGGCATGTCATCTGATGTTGAATAATCATCTATTGGTGCAAGGAAAAACAAGACAAAGTGCAAAACTGTCTCAAAAACAAGGATTGCTAAGACGTGCATATGCAATTCCAACCAATCTCCAGAAACTTCGTTAAATCCAGGTAACAAGAGAAGCTATTTGAATCATACTTCACTAGATCAAGAACATCTTGTTTGTTCTAAATCCCATGATGAGAGAAAATCTCATACTAATACCACATAATCGGTATTGGATTGCATCCTCACCTTGTGTGCCGATTATGTGTGTGAATTATGGGAATAAAAATCTAGTAATTGAAAATATTTTATTTATAGGAATATTATATTTTCGGTAGTATGAAAAATATATTTCAAGATTTATAAAAAGGTTCCTCTCATCCTCTAGTCATTCCTTGTCCGAACTATGAGTCAGGATCCGATGTCTTCTCTTGCAAAGGTGCTTGATCTAAAAGAGTTCTTTAAGAATAATTCTGCACCATCTCTTGATGCTAAGAAACCAAAGAGAAATATCAAAAAGAGAGATTGGCTTAGCAAGAAGGAAATAGAGAATATACTGAAGAAAGATCAGTGTATTGAGATATTGACACAATTTTGTGTTCAATCGAAGACAGAATTACATGTCCTTGCAGAGTCCCTCATTAAAACTTCAAAACTTCAAGAAATTCTGGTCAAGCAACAAGGTTATCTTCTTGAAGAAATTCACAAGATCAAGATTGAGAGTAATAACCTGCCTTTTCTATTACTGATATGAAGGATTAAGTTGCTCATGGAATAAAAATAAGATTAGATTCTTATTTAGAGAAAATAGACATCAATGTATTGATTTATTTCGATATTTTTGTCTAAGGTCTATTTTGAATAAAACTATCAATATTATTATAATGAACAAAATTATTATTTTATAATTCGTGTTTCATGAGATAGTTTCCGATTACATAGCATGTGAATGAATGTTTATATTTTTGCTATGTGATTTCGGTTTTATGAGATGTCTGATTTCGGTTTTTGTTAACCTTAATATTCGATCTCATATGGTGTAGCCCTTATGATTTGTGTGGCTTTCATAAGGTGTTCTGATTGAAACTCATATGTGAAAAGTCATAGTATGTTGATATAAATTTATGTTTACATAAGTTGTGTTTAGCATAACATATGTGTTTCGTATTTTCAACTTTTGTTATTGGCATGCATTAGTTAAAACCGATTCAACCTTTCTCTGGTAAAGGTTGCTTTTGTTGTTGTTCTTTTGTTCTTGTGAGAGGATGACAACACATAGGGGGAGAGTTCTTATTTGAACTTGCGCTTAATGATATATCTTTCTGGGGAGAAGTGGCTTCGGAAATTGAGGTAACGATTTTATTTGTTAGTTAATCATTTTTCCTGTTTAAGAAAAGCATGTTTATATTGCATATATTTTGCTTTTGCTTAACAAAATGTCGGTGCAATTGTTTCCTCGATAACATATTGAAACTAAATTAATTTTGTAGTTTCGGTTTTAATATTGGTTATCTAAAATGGTATGTGAAACCTTCGTGGTTAACTCTTATAGGTTGTACAAGTCTTATAGATTTGTAAGATCCTTTCGGTTTGTCCTTTATTTGCTCGAACCTTTGTCATTTTGAGACAAAAAGGGGTAGAAATATATGGAGTAAACAAGTGATTTTTAATCCCTAGGAAAGGAAAATTGTGCTTAAACGTTATATCTAAAGAAAGAGTAAAGCATTGACTAAGAGGGGGAAACATATCATACTGATGTGTAGTACTTCTTACTACAAAAGGGGAATAGCAAAGATGTTCGGATTGAATATTTACCTAGCTTGCCTTTAGGGGGAGTAAAAAAAATTGTTATTCAAATGTCAACACCATTTAATGATTGAATATATGCAGGTTATTGTGCTGTTGAAACTTGGAATCAAGCGTATGAAGAATGAGTTATTTTGTAATTCGTTTAGCTCCATATGTAAATAGAGTTTTGTCACTAAAATTGACAAAGGGGGAGATTGTTATAGCATAGCTCGGTTGAACCCGCCAAGTGTTGGTATGTAAAGTTTGGTTGTCATATTTTAGTATCAAAACTTATCTAGAGTCGCTTGATTAAATACTAGAGTCAACTTCGTTTAGGTTAGACTAGAAAGTAAAGGAATGTTGAGACATACAAGTATTACTCCGAAGACCTGAAGAATGAGAAGAAGTAACGACTACAACGATGACATCATCCTTCCACTGGAGGTTAGTAATATTGACTTGAACTTGTTTCCATTCCTAACATATATCTCAAATCGTGCTATATTGAAAACATAACATGTGAATCTTGTATATAAATAATACTCTAGTGGATAGACATGATCATAATAGTATGGTCATAGTATTAAGGAATTATATTACGAAGTATAACGTTTATTGTTAGAGCATTGCTCGGTCGAACTCGTAAGCGTTGCTATCTCAAGTTTGTTTGTCAAGTGTAGTTGATCAAAACTATATACTTGATTTCTAATCTACTTATAGCTATGTCTCGGATTAGGATAGAATGTGTAGTTGAGCTTTAGACTTCACGGCGTTCACCTATTGAAGAAGAAGATCTACTGAGGAGCTTGGAGGAACTTCATCAACGAAAGGTATGTGGAGACTAAAAATTATCTATCACTCAGAAGTCTATACTATTTTTCTTCTAATGAGACTAAGTCGTATAGCTGTATAGACTTTTATATTATACACATTTGATATTTCGAGACGAGTATATCTCGCTTATCTATTTCTCGAAATACATGTTGGAAGCTTTTTGCTTTAGTTATGTTTGTCGTATTCTTGACGAGTTTAGTTGGAGACAATTTATTTGTTGGAAACTAAATATTGAGTCAAAAGATGATCATGTGAAAATTACCTTGAACATATTATATGATTTGTGTGAGACAGACATTAGATGTTAGCTCGGGAAATTTCGTATTGATCATTCGATCATTTGAAAATTACTTGAAGCTAATGGTATGTGTGAGATTACCATTGTCGTCTTCTAAGGATGTTTCAATGATTGAAATAAGAGTTTAGAACAATTACCATGTCTGGATACAACACGGTATGCATATCCAGTATGCGAAATGTATTGTGATGATTCAGGTCCGGAACTCTTGTTTGCGTACCTAGTATGTGAACGGATTTAGCTGAGTAGGTCCGGAACTCTTGTTTGCGTACCTTTATGCGAATGGATTTGCCTAAGTTGGGTCCAGAATGGTTGCTCGCGAACCGGGTTTGCGAACGGCTTGACTAGACCAAGGTCCGGAGCTACTATTCGCGTATCCAGTTTGCAAACACAGTGGTTAAGTTCTAAAATCGGTTATGTATGATTCTCATACTCATGAACTAAAACATTTATGATTTAAGGAATGCAAATTAACTTTGCAAACCATGGCTTAATGTTCATGAATTGATTATTGTATAAGTACTTTGTACGATTATGAATCAATCCGATTTCGTTTCAATTTGTTCACGAATATTTCTTTGAGATAGTGAACAATTGAACAACTCTATTTGAAACACAATTAGATTCATTTGATTATCTATCATGATTGATTGATCATCATATTGATCTAGAAGTGTTAGATGAACACGACTAAGACAAAAGTGTTCATATGGCTAACTTCGATTACTGTTATTGATCCAACCCAATATACACGTTTAGGTACGGTTACCCATATCTAAATATAAGTGTATTTCATTTGTGTGTAACAAGCTAAGACCATCTAACGGTAGAGATTGATTGCTTAATTTCAAAGCAGACTTAGCTTGAATCTTAAATCAGGAGTTCATCTAACGGTGAATATTGAATGCTTTGTTAATAAGCTATCTTAGCTTTCATTGTAAGCAACCCTGATTTGAAAGGAAATATAAGGGAGAATTCTAGAAACTGGAAAACCTAATCCCGACACTTTCCTGTGTCCTAGTTGCAAACTAGAGTCAAATCTCCATTAACCTAGGTTTTCTTAAACCATTATTAGGTTAACGACTTGAAGACTTCATTTGGGATTCGTGAAGCCAGATCCAACTATTTTCTTTGCAGTTGCGTATTCCGATCTTACTTTTTCTATCATATTATTAGGTTTATCTCCTCTAAGATTTACTCGAGATTTATCTCCGATAGGTAAGATATAAAAAATAATCACAACAGTTCTTCATCTCAGACTCTTGTGATTCCGCAATAACTTTTTCTGTTAATCAGTTGGGACTTGTACTCATTAATGGCCGATTTTCTTCGTCTTCTTAGGAATCTTATTGTCGTTCTTGCCTTTCGGATCTGAAAAAGCGGGGGTACAACAACCTCACCTAATATTTCTCTTAGCAATCTGTATGGACTAACTCCAATATACTTTCAAGAGAATCAACTAGACAGTTAGACTCAATCTTAAGAAAAGTATATCAAAGAGTTATATCTCAATTTTTTGATTCAATCCACAATCAAACAAATAGGAATTTGCTAGCCTGATTGAATACAAGAAAAATAACTTAAACGGTACCAAAGACCAATGTTCAAGGATCAATCAATTTCAATCAACAACCAAAGGTTGGATTTACCAATTGATCGATTCAACGCACAACCTGTGATATTTGAATTATATAACAAAATATAATGCGGAAAAGAAACAACACAGACACCAGAAGTTTTATTAACGAGGAAACCGCAAATGTAGAAAAACCCCGGGACCTAGTCCAGATTTGAACACTACACTGTATTAAGCCGCTACAGACACTAGCCTATTACAAAGCTAACTTCGGTCTGGACTGTAGTTGAACCCTAATAAATCTCACACTGATTCAAGGTACAGTTGCGCTCCTTAAGTCTCTGATCCCAGCAGGATACTACTCACTTGATTCCCTTATCTCATCTCACCCACAACTAAGAGTTGCTACGACCCAAAGTCGAAGACTTGATAAACAAATCTGTCTCACACAGAAAAGTCTATTGGAATAGATAAATCTGTCTCCCATAGAAATACCTACTAGTTTTGTTCCGTCTTTTGATAAATCAAGGTGAACAGGAACCAATTGATAACCCGGACTTATATTCCCGAAGAACAGCCTAGTATTATCAATCACTTCACAATAATCTTAATCGATTGACGAAAAAAGATATTGTGGAATTACAAACGATGAGACGAAGGTGTTTGTGACTACTTCTCAATCTTGCCTATCGGAGATATAAATCTCAAGCCAATCTTACGATTGTACTCAATCACGATATAAAACAGCAAGATCAGATCACGCAACTACAGAGAAAATAGTTGGGTCTGGCTTCACAATCCCAATGAAGTCTTTTAGTCGTTGACCTACAGGGTTTCATGAAAAACCTAAGGTTAAAGGAGAATCGACTCTAGCTTATACAACTAGTATCACACAGGAGGTGTGGGGATTAGGTTTCAAATCGGGGTTTGGAATCTAAGTAACCTTGGTAACAAAGCATTCAATATTCACCGTTAGATGAAAACCTGATTAGATTCAAGCTAATATCTTTCAACCGTTAGATCGAACTTAGCTTGTTATACATAAATGAAATGTACCTTCATTTAGGTTTGAGTAATCGTACCTAAACGCGTACACTTAGTCGGTTCAACAATAGTTAACCAATGGTTAGCCATATGAGCACTTTCATATCAACCTTATTCATCTTTATCATAACTAGTTCAAATGACTCAAATGAACTAGTTAGAGAGTTGTTCAATTTCTTAGATCTCATAGAAGTATACAAGACACAATCGAAGAAAAATCGATTTTGATTCACTCGAATCAATTCGTGAACATTATTGCCACGGTTTGCAAAGATTGCATTCCTTATTATATAAATGTTTTAGTTCATGAACAAACCGATTTTAGAAAGTAACCCCCTTAAGTATGCAAACGGGTACGCATACTTAAGTACCCGGATTGAGTTTTTTTTTTACTTCCAAACTACAGCAGAAATTCACGGACATGAAACTTCCGCTAGTATACGTACGAGTACGCATACTTACCCGGATTTCCAACAACCGCCAGTACGAGTACAGGTACGCATACTTTAGGTTCCCGGTTTTGGACTTTTACACAAATGTGAGAACACACATACTATGTTTATATCCAAACATGGTTACTTATTCTAAACTCTCATTTTAATCATTGAAACTTTCTTAGAGGATGTTAAAATAGTTGTTATCTACAAACTATTTTCATCAAAGCGATTTTCAAGTTATTGAAATAATATGACTTTCGTCACGAGTAAAGATGAACTTGGCTAAAGCGAAAGCTTACCAACACATATTTCGAGAAATAGATAAGCGAGATAAACTCGGCTCGAAATAGCAAATGTGTATAGTTGAAGTCTATATAGCAATACGACTTTTGTCTCAAAATAAAAGATATAATAGATAGACTTTTGAGTGATAGATAAGTTCAAGTCCCCACATACCTTTTGTTGATGAAGTTCCACAAGTTCTCTTGAGTAGTTCTTCGTCTTGATTCGATGAACGCCGTGGAGTTTAAAGCTCAACTACACTTACTATCCTAATCCGAGACTTAGCTATAAGTAGACTATAAATCAATATTTATAGTTTTTGCAACTAAACTTTACAAACAAGCTTAAGATATATAGCAACGCTTTAGAGTTCGACCGAGCAATGCTCTAACAATCTCCCACTTTGTCAATTTTAGTGACAAAACTATCAATACATATGGAATACAAAATAAATAAACTTTATAGATTCTCTTCCAAATGCTTGATCTCGTTGGTTCTTCAACATTACTCGAAATATTCGTCACTTCCAAGTACTCCAATGATTCTAAATGTGTTCAATTCAGCATCATCTTTGTTGAATATCTGTAGCTATAACAATGAGAAAAAAAATAGCTCTCAATCATTGTTATACAGTGTCATAGTATTATTACACAGCATCAAAGTTCAATTGTATCACAACTTTGACAACAATACTATGGTGATATGTATAACTCCCCCTTAGTCAACACTTCATCTCACATGAAAACCACTCCCCCTTACATAATGATCCGAAAACCAGATGTATTTGTAGTGTGAACTACACATTAATTCTCCCCCTTTTTGTCAATAAAATTGGCAAAGGTACGAAAATTAGTGGGATCCTAATGAAATTTCTATAGAGATACTTCATGACCAAAAGAAAATCACATATCAACTTTTTTAGATGCAATCATATAGCCGAAACTAAATGCATTCATCAAGGAGTTTATAAAGATACAAGATAACCCCTGTAATATTCCACAGTCGCACTCCCCACAAAGATTTGGCAATTAAGCACAAGTTCAATTAAGAACTCTCCCCCATAAAATGTCATTCCCGAAAGAACAACAATAGCGACCTTACTTTTACAAGAAAAGAAGGATTTCTTTGGACATTAACATATCACATGAAACATGAATTTGTATCCAAAAAATCGCAATTAAGTTAACCACAAGAGAACCCATGATTAAATTAATCGTAAATGCTCACATAAGAAAACTTACGGAGCCGCACAGTATTTACATAAATATATGGATCAGGGAAGATCAATACTGCGGAATAAACAAAGATTCATTCTATTTTTCATCACTATTTGCACAATGACATATAATAGACTTTAATCTTTGTAAACAAAAGTTCATCCTATCTTCCATCAATATTTGCATAATGACATAACAGGCTTAACTTTTGTTTGTCAAAAGTTCATTCAATCTTTTATCAATACTTGCATACTGACATATGAAAGACTTAACTTTTGACCACGTATGGGACAATCATAGTTCACGGACGCAAACACACATGTCCCATAACAAGTTGCAATATATAAAACCATAAAGATTAATACTGCAAAATCATCTTACAAATAAACTTTAGAATTTGAATAAATAAATCTAAAAACATTTCAAGATGAAAACGTTGGCAATAGCTATGTGTACTCACAATAATGGCTTTTCCAAACCCTAGTTATCCTTCTTAAAACACAAGAATAAATTCTCATAAGAAGTTTCCTAGACATTAAGACCTTTGAAAAATTCTTTATCGTCCCCGAACTCCTTATCGACAACAGCCATTGGGACATAAGGTTCATGAAGAAAGGAGTTGATATCAACAAACCTTCTTGACTTATGCCGAACCAGGGCCTTCTGAATTTCAAGAGTCTTAAACACAAAAGCCTTTATTTGCTGCACTTCCTTTCTTAATTCCTTCAATTCTTCAAGAACACCAGAAAATTTCTGAAGATTTGAAGGGACAGCCCTTGGTTTTCTCACATTCCTCATTTTTCTTTTCAAATTTGAGTGAACAGGAGGATTGTCTTTTTCCTTCATGATTGGTGGCTTAACAATCATATTAACATCTTTTCCATCAGAAGTTATGATGCTTGGAGTCTCCATAACAATATAGGTTTGTGAGAGGAATTTATTAAAACAAGCTATACAAGCAAACTTGTGATAAAAGAGTTTCTTAGAGAAGGAAAAAGGAATGTAGGGTTACGAAACCTTTATACACTTAAAGGATTCACGTACGCACAACTCATACCCTTAAGAAGGCAAAATTATCTATAATACCCTTTTTTTTATTGATATAACAGAGAAAAATCTTTTCAAAATCAATTAGATAAGAAAAGATGGAAGAATTCCAAAACAATTCAAAAGCAAAAGAAAACACACAAAATTTTTTTATTTTTCTTTTAAAGCTTGTGAAGTGCCAACTCTTGTCTCTTTTGAACCAGGCACATGAGACAGGACGCTTAACCAACACAATTATGTTGTGCTGGGGTGAACAATAATCTATCCACCATACTTTTCTTGAATGGAATTCCTAGTTCTCTGTTTCCCAGACTCTTCAGACCGAAACCTTTTTTCTAATGGTCTAGAAACATCTTTGGAAATTAACTTCTATGGAGAAGAGATAGGATTACATATCTCAGTCGATTTCTGAACAAGTTTCAGTTTGTTAGCTAATCGATTTGCTCTTCGTTGAAGTTTGTTGACATATCTTATCTTATGTTTGTACTTGAAACATTTTGATAACTCATGAACTTTGATAGTACAATAAGCACATTTTAAACTGGAGGAAGGTTCATACATCACAGCTGTGCAGGCTGCTAGACACATGGTGGAACCTGCAAAAACAGAAGAAGAATTTCCAGTGGGCAAAGAGAAATCCATATTATCCTCCAAGATAGTTGAAGTTTCTTCTGGAAGAATATCAAGATTGATGAACGTATTGCTACAATTATCAAATTCAGTATTTTCACAGAAGAGTGCAACATTTGATTTTTCGTCTTCATTAGAATCATAATGGTCAGACATTTCATTAAGAGTTGCAGCAAGACCTTTGTTTCCAGTGTACTTTCTACGATTTGGACACTCGTTTGCAAAATGACCAAAACCTTTACACTTGAAGCACTGTGGCATATCCTCGTCATCAGTGTCATTAGTATCCCTGTTTTTAGGAGGAACATGATTATGAGGTTAAACTGATGACTTAGGTTTGTATCTAGTGAACCGTTTACTTCTCTTCAAAAGAATATCTCTAAACTGTCTTGTGATTAATGAGACTGACTTGTCAAGATATTCATCTGAAGAATCAGTCTCAGAAAGATCATCATTAGAGATGCCAACACTTTAACTTTCATCAAGTAATTTAGTGTTCTTTTGTGCCTTGAAAGCAATATCCTTTCCCGATTTGGATATATGCTCATGATCAAAGATCTTTAACTTCCCAACAAGAGTATTTCTGGAAAGCACATCAAGGTTATTTCCTTCAAAGATGGCGTGTTTCTTAGAATCGTATCTAGATGGCAGAGATCTGAGAATCTTCATCACAATGTCCTTTTCAGGAATAGTCTTACCCAATGCAAAAGATGCATTAACAATTTCAGACACTTTGTGATTAAACTCATCAAATGAATATTCATCTACCATACGAAGGTTTTCCCAATCAGAACAAAGATTTTGAAGCCTAGCTTGTTTTTCACAAGTATTCCCTTCAAATACGGTTTCTAAGATATCCCAAGCATCTTTAGACTGAGTGCACGTAGTCACATGGTGCTGAAGATCTAGGGTAATGGCATGGATGATTGCATTCAATCCGTCAGAATTTTGCTTTGTAGCAAGAATCTCGGAACCATCATACTCACCAATATCCTTTGGAACAGTTACAGTGCCTATTGTAACAACCGGAGGATTATAACCATTAACAACGTAAACCCATGATTGAACACGCGCTTGAAGAAAGGCACGCATCGTAATTTTCCACCATGAGTAATTCGAGCCATCGAAGACTGGTGGTACGTTTATTGAGATAGCACTTCTATCTATAGAGTCAGATTGCTACAAACACAGACTTATGAGGTCTTAAACGTGTTTGCCAGCTCTGATACCAATTGAAAAAGCGGGGGTACAACAACCTCACCCAATATTTTGCTTAGCAATCTGTATGGACTAACTCCAATATACTTTCAAGAGAATCAACTAGACAGTTAGACTCAATCTTAAGAAAAGTATATCGAAGAGTTATATCTCAATTTCTCGATTCAATGCAAGAGAAATAACTTGAACGGTACCAAAGACTAATGTTCAAGGATCAATCAATTTCAATCAAAAACCAAAGGTTGGATTTACCAATTGATCGATTCAACGCACAACCTGTGATATTTGAATTATATAAAAAAATATAATGCGGAAAATAAACAACACAGACACCAGAAGTTTTGTTAACGAGGAAAACGCAAATGCAAGAAAACCTTGGGACCTAGTCCAGATGTGAACACCACACTGTATTAAGCCGCTACAAACACTAGCCTACTACAAAGCTAACTTCGGTCTGGACTGTAGTTGAACCCTAATCAATCTCACACTGATTCAAGGTATAGTAGCGCTCCTTACGTCTCTGATCCCAGCAGGATACTAAGCACTTGATTCTCTTAGCTGATCTCACCCATAACGAAGAGTTGCTACAACCCAAAGTCGAAGA
Source organism: Papaver atlanticum (assembly GCA_023531105.1). Lineage (NCBI taxonomy): Eukaryota > Viridiplantae > Streptophyta > Magnoliopsida > Ranunculales > Papaveraceae > Papaver > Papaver atlanticum. The sequence goes on along the minus strand of JAJJMB010017545.1, from coordinate 839,946 downwards.
CTTGATAAACAAACCTGTCTCACACAGAAAAGTCTATTGGAATATATAAATCTGTCTCCCATAGAAATACCTACGAGTTTTGTTCCGTCTTTTAATAAATCAAGGTGAACAGGAACCAATTGATAACCTGGACTTATATTCCCGAAAACAGCCTAGTATTATTAATCACCTAACAATAATCTTAATCGATTAACGAAATAAGATATTGTGGAATCACAAACGATGAGACGAAGGTGTTTGTGAATACTTTTCAATCTTGCCTATCGGAGATATAAATCTCAAGCCAATCTTACGATTGTACTCAATTACGATAGAAAACAGCAAGATCAGATCACGCAACTACAGAGAAAATATTTGGGTCTGGCTTCACAATCCTAATGAAGTCTTTAAGTCGTTGACCTACAGGGTTTCGTGAAAAATCTAAGGTTAAAGGAGAATTGACTCTAGCTTATACAACTAGTATCACACAGGAGGTGTGGGGATTAGGTTTCCCAGTTCATAGATTTCTCCTTTATATAGATTTCAAATCAGGGTTTGCAATCTAAGTTACCTTGGTAACAAAGTATTCAATATTCACCATTAGATGAAAACCTTATTAAATTCAAGCTAATATCTTTCAACCGTTAGATCGAACTTAGCTTGTTATACACAAATGAAATGTACTTTCATTTAGGTTTGAGTAATTGTACCTAAACGTGTACACTTAGTCGGTTCAACAATAGTTAACCAATGGTTAGCCATATGAGCACTTTCATATCAACCTTATTCATCTTTACCATAACTAGTTCAAATGACTCAAATGAACTAGTTAGAGAGTTGTTCAATTGCTTAGATCTGATAGAAGTATACAAGACACAATTGAAGCAAAATCGATTTTGATTCACTTGAATCAATTCATGAACATTATAGCCACGGTTTGCAAAGATTGCATTCCTTATTATATAAATGTTTTAGTTCATAAACAAACCGATTTTAGAAAGTAACCTCCTTAAGTATGCAAAAGGGTACGCATACTTAAGTACCCAGATAAAGTTTGTTTTTTACTTCCAAACTCGAGCAGAAATTCACGGACGTGAAACTTCCACCAGTATGCGTACGGGTACGCATACTTACCCGGATTTCCAACAACCGCCAGTACACGTAGGGGTACGCATACTTTAGGTTCCCGGTTTTGAACTTTTACAAAAATGTGAGAACACACTATGTTTATATCCAAACATGGTTACTTGTTCTAAACTTTCATTTCAATCATTGAAACTTTCTTAGAGGATGTTAAAATAGTTGTTATCCACAAACAATTTTCATCAAAGCGATTTTCAAGTTATTGAAATAATATGACTTTCGTCACGAGTAAATATGAACTTGGCTAAAGCGAAAGCTTACCAACACATATTTTGATAAATAGATAAGCGAGATAAACTCGGCTCGAAATAGCAAATGTGTATAGTTGAAGTCTATATAGCAATACGACTTTAGTCTCAAAATAAGAGATAGAATAGATAGACTTTTGAGTGATAGATAAGTTCAAGTCTCCACATACCTTTTGTTGATGAAGTTCCACAAGTTCCCTTGAGTAGTTCTTCGTCTTCATTCGATGAACGTCGTGGAGTTTAAAGCTCAACTACACTTACTATCCTAATCCGAGACTTAGCTATAAGTAGACTAGAAATCAAGACTTATAGTTTTGGCAACTAAACTTTACAAACAAGCTCTAGATAGCAACGCTTGCGAGTTCGACCGAGCAATGCTCTAACAGAATCAATAATGGTTTCATTTGGAATATTCAACAACAATTTTTTCATCTTGTTCAAGCTATAAAAACAAATATCATTCAAATGATAAAAATCGATTGAAACCTTAATAAATTATTATAAGCAGATCATATTTTATTTATTTATTTGATGCATTTATTATAAAATAAATATTTTTTTTTATATAGAAATCAGGTCGATGTGTTGGGTATTTTCAATACTTAGAAAATAAAATGATTTTCGTTTTTTTTTTTTGCCGCTATGATTAGGGAGCGTCCTATGCCGAATAGACCAATGGATGTTTGTTGGATATGAAAAGGCATCTCCAAAGGGTGATGGTTCACATAAGACACGTCCATTCACATTTGACACTATTGATGTCTATTGGAAGTGAAGAGGCATCTCCAATAGGCATGAGTCCCATATAAGTAGTGATGATTTGTTTTCATTCAAACATGGAAAAACATATAAAAATTCTCTGATTTATTTTGTCTCTAAGCATCATCAGAATGCATAAACTGTGTGTTCTTGGTTGGGTCAAGGGAGTACAACTCTTGAATCCAACAACGTTGTTATAGGGCTTCATTGTATCCTAAAAGCATTATTTCATTGACAGACTATACTCGCCAATTTTTTGGGAATGGTCGAAATATTTGCTGAAAAGAATCGCAAGGCCTTGAAGCCGGAAGTACAACATTTCTCTTATTGTTTTCCATCCTCTATTTTAGCCTAATTTTCCAATAGTTTTCAACAAATATGTTTTCGACAAGAGAGGATGAAAATTCATCTATTTTCTAGGGGGTTGTTTTTAAACAAGAGATTTGGATGTTGTGGTTGTTTTAGGTATAAATTGGTTCTGGTGATCAACTGTGTTTTATAGTTGGGTACAAGGGTTACCCATTTGTGAAAACACGGGGGTACCAAAATACACCACCAACTTTTTCTTAGGCAACCTGTATGGACAAAACCTAAATACAATTGCGAGAGTTCAACTTATTGAATCTCAATCAAGGAATAATATTCAGAGTTATATATCTTTCTCCCACAATCAGAAAGTTTATAGAGACTAGTCCGTGAAACTGATTTACGTGTGAGAGTACTTGGACGATTCCAAAGATCAATATCCAAGAATCAATTAAGCCGTATCCAACAAAAAAGGATGGATGTATCTACTTTGATTGATTTACGTATGACCTGTGATATTTCAATCATAAAGATAAAAAAATATAATATGGAAAAGAGATAACACAAACACCATAAATTTTGTTAACGAGGAAACCGCAAATGCAGAAAAACCCCGGGACCTAGTCCAGACTTGAACACCAAACTATATTTAACCGCTACAGACACTAGCCTACTACCAATTAACTTCGGACTGGAATGTAGTTGAGACCGAATTAAACCCTCACAGCAATTCAATTACAGTCGCGCTCCTTACGCCTCTTGAATCCCATCAGGATTCCGCGCAAATGATTCCCTTAACTGACGTCCTTTACATCCTAAAAGTTGCTTCAACTCAATTGAAGACTTTAAATCAATCTGCCTCCTACAGATAAGCCTATATGTGATTTCCTTTCTGATTAACAGATCAAGGTGAGACTGGAAATCCATAGCAATAGACAAATTCTAGCTAACCTCAAAATATAGACTTATGCTTCCTGAAGAGCAGTCTAGATTATTATTCACCTCACAAGTATTAAACCCGTGGAATCACAAAGTATGAGACGAAAAGAACTTCACGATTTCTATCTATCTTGTTCAAGTGAGCAACTCAACAATCAAACAAGATAAGGATACTCGAACTATCAAGATAAAGATAGTTGGACATGGCTTCACGAATCCCTAGGTAAAGTCATTTTAGTCGTTAAACCCTAGAAGGATTTGAGGAAAAGGAAGACTCTAGTTTATAACTAGGACACACAAAGAATACTATTAGGGATTCAAAAATCCAAGTTGCTCAAGGTTCTCCCTTATATAGACTTTCATTTAGGTTTAAGCTAAGATAGTTTCGGAACCAAGCAAACAATATCCACCGTTAGATGAATATTTGAAATTAGATTAACAAACCAAGATATACACTCTGGTTTGGATGAACCGTAACCGAACCGTGTATAAAGACATTGTTCATGGACGATTAGCCAAGACTAGCCGATTGAACCATAAGCTTAATCAATTTCATATAATACTTAAGACTTTGAGATTGAGTCACAACCATAATCTTTAATTAACTATATAGTGTTTTTAGAGATTTATACAAATGCCGATTATCTCACAGAAATAATTTTTGTGCATCTGATAATATTCAACGGGGTAAGTACGTGTGTTCTACCTTGTTTGTGATTATTTTTGTCATGGTACATGTACCGAGTATGTGTACCCTTAAGACAAAAACGAGTTCAAGAACTCACAAAACTTTTCCGGTTTGCGTACCGGGTATGTATACCACTCCGGTTTCAAAACCAACAGTTCTATTACGGTATGCATATTGGGTATGCGTACTATTCCTGGTTCACGAGCAACAAACTTTTTATGGTATGGATACCGGGTATGCGTACCAAAAAGTTGCTGTCGACATATAGCTACGCCGGTACGTGTACTTGGTAAATGTACTGCAGCTCCGGACCTATAATAGTTCTCCTAGTATGTGAACTGGTATGCATACTGTCTTGTATCCAGATTTACATTAGTTCTATATTTCTCTCTAAATCAATTCGAAACATTCCCAAATAACATCAATGACACATATCACGGTTCCAGGCTTGTTGATGGTGGTATTTTGATAAGGGAAAAACTTGTAAAAATCACCCCTGAACCTGCATCAGAGACATATCTATAATTATATATGTACTAGGTGTAACACCCGAGTTCCGGACAAGGATCAAACTCGTATGGAGATCCGAACTCAAAGCGTTACGGTTCGGAACAAGACTTATGCATATATATGTTCTTGCTAATTTACTTTTATACCAAACATAATTGAAACTTTTATACATTAATTGAAGTATATGAATACATTAAACATTGTTCGAAACATTCTCAACTAAATATTTTTTTAATTCAATTTACACTTCAAGCAATACAAGAAAACAATGCAATCACTAAGCTACTCATTTTTAGCTTCTACTTCCAACTTCCATAAATCTACAAGGAATGTCAATTGGGGTGAGATGACAGCTCAATAGAATGCATTCCCTTTCTCAAAATATATGAAAACATGCCAACCAATCAAAGAGAATATGTACAACAAGAGTATACAGTGCAACTTCAAGGATTTATTTATTTATATATATATATATGTTCATCAACTAAGCTCAAAATCTATCAAATCCTCTTAAATGCACGAGTATCCTCATCCTCGGTTGGTGCCCCGCCTATCCATGTATCCTCGGCACGGGACCGCCAACCTCACTTGCACGAGTATCCTTGGGTCGTGCCCCACCTATCCGTATATCCTCGGTACGGGCACCACCATTCAAACAAGTATGTCCATTCGTTTATAAATTCACACTACCGTTACACGGGTATCCTTAGGTCGTGCCCCACCTATCCGTATATCCTCGATATGGGCACCGCCATCCAAACAAGCATATCCAATTATTTATAAAAATGATTTTATCATAAAATATACATCTTAATATTCCAAAACCACTTCATCAACAAGTTATAAGTTCACAACCCAACTAACGATGTAGTTCTATTAAGCATTTAAGCAAACACACTAACTTCAGAATTTTATTTTATACGTTTCATAATGATAACTTGATCCGATTGTCTTCAAATTTTAGATGAACATTCCTGACATATTTATATATAATTTATCCAAATATCACAGAAAACTAACGGTTTAAACAAAAGATATGATTTTTACAAAGTCAACCTAAAAACTGGGCAGATTACATGTTATTACCAAACAATTCATGATAAATTCATAATAACCTGAAATTATACAAATCCAAAGCACAATGAAAGATATCATACATGGTTACAACTTTTGTCAATATTACAAATCATTATAAAATCATTAACATTGCCTACTCACACCAAAACCATTGCAAACCGAAACTGTCCATAATTTCAGAAACAATCACCCAAATTCAAAACATTCAACGGTGAATTTACGGTGGATTATTCTCAGATTTTAACCAATGATACCCAATCATGTTATATATCAATAGAACAAGTATGATCATCAATCAAATATAGCTAGTTATGTGAATAAATTTATGAAACCTAAAAATACAAAATCATCCAAGAAAATACACAAAGAAAACGCCAAAAGAGAAAGGGTCTAGCATTCTACCTTAATTTCATTAAGCCTCTACTGATTTTCATAATCCTTCTTCTCTTCCTCTCTTAGCTTTCTCTCTAATCTTTGTTTGTAACCCCCATTTTTTTTCCCTCTTTCCTTTCTAAGCCATACAGTAGTTCTCATATTAATACTACTCTTATTAATAATAATACATCATATTTATTATTTCTTTTTATTTGTCTTTTCATTTTCTATTAATTAAAATATTTATTTTATTATTTATTAGCTATTCTATTTCCAAGAGAACTTGTAGCCTTTCTAGTTCATTCAACCCACCTAGGCTAAGATCAAGTAATAAAAACCTAAGCCACAAGTTTAACTAATTCGGGTATAACCCGATCCAAAACGGTAAATAAAAATATAGGATATTACACTAGGGCTTCACCCAGCTGAACTCTCGGTATTCTGTATATGTTTATAAATATATATAAATTCCTGACCCGGCATCAGAATTATAGATTCGTACTTCTACATTATATTCCTCAAGATAATTGGGAATGCGTATCCATCTAATGGCTATACTGACCTTGAATATGCCTGCAAGATTTTAGAGCTTCACTTAGCTGAACTCTCATTATTTTATGCACGGCCATACAAATTGTCATGTATTAATCAGTGTATATTGATGGTACAATTTATAAGTATTCATAATGAGCTACTACGCAATTTTGAATAAAAGTATTATTAGAAGCATACTATTTAGTACGAAATCATATTAAACATTACTTCGAGTCGCTTGTGTGACCGATCACAAGTGTTTCCATATTAAGGTATAACCGATCCTAGTGATTGGTAAAACCTATTGAACCCATGTATGTGATTTGATATTTGATCAATCACATAGTGATCTTGGAATACAGATGAACCAATTCTAGACTTGTTTGGAAGTGTGTTATAACCGATTCAAAGAATGTGAATCCATGTAAATATGAATAAGGATTTACAGTGAAAAGATGTCAACATACTTTGAACACGTTCAGTAACTCTTTTATCATTTATTGTTCAAAGATATTCCTTAGTACTCAAGGAGATCCTGTGCCGAAATAAATTGAGAATCTTTTAATTAAGGTTTTTGGTTTTATATGCTTTAATTACCAGCAATTAAATGCATATCTCTAGAGAATATTAATTAGTAATGTGCATTTACTAATTGGAGATTTTCTATTGAGAGATTTCATAAATTTTGGACAAGCATTTATTGGAATTAGGAAAACCGAATTTTGTTATTCATTGCATATCTTGAGAATATTTTCGGTTTTGGAAATTCCTTGGTGTCCAAACATCCTTGGTCTATAAATACCTAAGTATGAATTTCTAGCAAACTATCCTAAGAGCCAGGCAAACTTCATTTTTTTTTTGGGAGTACCGTTGGTGGGAAACTAGATAATTGTAGTGTTATTAGTTTTCGATTGATTTGATTGACTAACGGTTGTTGAAACTTTGATTGCACCTAGTTTGTTTATTCTTGAGAATCTTCTCTTCTGATATAAGATTCACTCAAACTAGATCGAAGTACCGACGTGATCTTTAGAACTGTTTCTAGATCTAAAGACATCTTGTGATAATCCATTGTTAACAGACTCCGTTTTGTGTGTGATTGATCACAAGAGATTTAAGTGGTGTTGTGCAGGTGTTTATTGAAGATTAAAGAAGATTTGAAAACAAAGAAGATTTCTTATTTGGTTCCCATATCTTTGGGTGTGCACAAACCTTGATCGACTGGGATCCAACTAGAATCGGATTTATTCGATTGATTAGTTGCGTGAGATCGGCATCACTTTATAGTTTCTTGTTGGAATCTATATCGATTGATTGCGAATCTAAACTTGACTACTTTTGTAGTTATTGGATAAATTGATCTAACTAGGCAAAGGAATTTATTAGATTAAACGGAAGGGCCTTTGCTTATGACTTGAGATATCTTTATCTTGAAAGAATCGAAAGATTTGTTACCAAACAGATTTGTTGTTCCTTTACTGTTTGGAATACGATCCAAAGGAATTGTTCCAGTATGTGCACTCATCAAAGTTGGAAGCGCAGGGATACTGAGGAAACTAAGTGAACTAGGGGTAGTTACTTGGTCTCAACTATACGAAGTTGGTTTAAATTTTGTATAGCGGCTTAATTCTGAGAGTATTCAATTCCGGACTAGGTCCCGGGGGTTTTCTGCATTTGCAGTTTCCTCGTTAACAAAATCTTGATGTGTCTTTTACTTTTTTATTTCTGCAATTTTAATTGTTTTATTATAATCAAAAGTAAAATAAACAAACGTATACTCCGATATACTTTATATTGATCCTATAGAGTTTGGTTAAGTTCGAACCTATTATCAAGTATCACACTTTGGTAGTCATATTGTCTCGATCTTGTATCCATGTACAATCACACAAAGTGTGAAAACCGATTTGTTGCATTGTTTCGACTTTGTCCATAGACGATCACTTTCGGTAAGAGGACTTATAGGTGGATATTTCAAAGATTATGGTGTATTTGGGAACCCTCGTCTTTTCAATTGGTATCTGAGCAGGCAAACACGAAAAATCTAACAATCTGTGTTTGGTGCGATCCAACCTATAAGAATTGAATATATGTCTGATTCAGTTAACATAGATTAAGAAGATGATATACTTCAGAAAGCCAATTTGTTTTCAGATCCTTATAAACAACTCAATACTGTTAGTTCACTGGTTGAACACAACTCAGGAAATATTAACCATGATGTGTTAATAAGAAAACAAACACTTGTGACACACAAGTCAGATTCAGATGACAATGATGAGATTAAATTTTTCATAAAGCTTGCTGAAAAATATAATCTAAAAGTTAATATATATTATCCATCTGTCAAGAGGATTATCAAAGACTCTTTGATAAAAACCAGGTCTCATGAAGAAGCCGTGTCTCAAGAAATCTTGAAATTCATGAACCTCCTGATATGATGATAATCACATCTAATCTATGTCAAGATGAAAATACAGTTGGTTTTTCTCTTGAAACTGAATCTGAGAATTCTGACAGTAATCCTAAAGACAGAAAAGATTTATTAGTTAAGACAAGGATATATGATTCTATCTCTCAGAATCTCTTAACTAATAAACAACATATGGATTCTAATAGTTTAACCACTTGCAAGAATCAGAAGAGATGTGTTTCAAAAGATAATCCTATGACTAATATCCATTCAAGAAAAACTGTCATTTATTGTGACAAGGATTATCTCTTTGAAAGAGACAAAGATCAGCTTAAATGCACTCTAACAAATGGCTTCAGATAATGCTATTTTGTTGATGATCTTCTGTCCAAATCAGATTCTAAAAACAAATCACATCAAAAGATGTTGTTATATTGCATGGAATATCTGGGTCGATATAAGAGTTCTTATCAACTCATGACTCAAAAGGTTTCTAGTCACACCTATAATCTTGTTCATACTCGAATAGATTTATCTAATTCAGATTGTGACCTACGGATGTGTGAAACCTATTCCTGGAATTGTTCAAAAAAGGAAGATGTCTGAAAATATCGACATATGCCTTGTTTCTTTGATGCTGAGCCATCAAGTGCTCACCTCAATAATTAAATGTGTTGATCAGAGTTTCCCAATTTTTGTGCTCAATTTAAATAAATGGGAAGTTCTTAAAAGAGCACTACAAATGTAAGAAAAGTATAAAAACTATACTTGACCTATCTGTATCATGAACAGCCAAAGTATCTTTCTAAATTTGGAATTCTTTTCTACTTTAGAAAATTACTTTCAATCTGAGGAAAGTTCATGATAAAATTGTGCAAGATATACTCGGACACTCTTGACAAAAATATTTCAGAAAATCTTTTGTGATTTTATTTCTGATAGTTTAGTCCAAACAACTACCCCTAGTTTACTTAGTTTCCTCAGTATCCCTGCGCTTCCGACTTCGAAGGTCACGCACTGGTACAATTCCTTTGGATCGTATTCCAAACAGTAAAGGAACAACAAATCTGTTTGGTAACAACTCTATTGATTCTTTCAAGATAAAGATATCTCAAGTCATATGCAAAAGGCTCTTCCGTTTAATCTAATAAACTCCTTTGTCAGGTTAGATCAATCCATCCAATAACTACAAAAGTAGTTAAGTTTAGATTCACACTCAATCAAAGTAAATCTCAAAGAGATATATTGAGAATGCCAATCTTACGCAACTAATCAATCGAATAAATCTGATTCTAGTTGGATCCCAGCCGATCAAGGTTTGCGCACACCCAAAGATATGAGAACCAAATAAGAAATCTTCTTTGTCTTCAAATCTTCTTTAATCTTCAATAAACACCTGCACAACACCACTTGAATCTCTTGTGAGCAATCACACACAGAACGTAGTCTGTTAACAATGGATTATCAAAAGATGTCTTTAGATCTACAAACAGTTCTAAAGATCCCGTCGATACTTCGATCTAGTTTGAGTGAATCTTATATCAGAAGATAAGATTCTCAAGAATAAACAAACTAGGTGCAATCAAAGTTTCAACAACCGTTAGTCAATCAAATCAATTGAAAACTAATAACACTACAATTATTTAGTTTCCCACCAACGGTACTCGTAGAGCTTCTTGATCCCACAGAAGTCTTTAAACGAGCGGTCGTAAGAGATTTCACCTAATTAGGGTACTTTTCTCTCCGGATAGACGGCTCCAACGGAAACAACAAAAAGATGAAGTTTGCCTGGCTCGTAGGATAGTTTGCTATAAATGCAAAATTAGGTATTTATAGACCAAGGATGTTTGGACACCAAGGAATTTCCAAAACCGAAAATATTCTCAAGATATGCAATGAATAGCAAAATTCGGTTTTCCTAATTCCAATAAATGCTTGTCCAAAATTTCTGAAATCTCTCAATAGAAAATATCCAATTAGTAAATGCACATTACTAATTTTTATTCTCTAGAGATATGCATTTAATTGCTGGTAATTAAAGCATATAAAACAAAAAACCTTAATTAGAAGATTCTCAATTTATTTCGGCACAAGATCTCCTTGAGTACTAAGAAATATCTTTGAACAATAAATGATAAGAGTTACTGTACGTGTTTAAAGTATGTTGACATCTTTTCACTGTAAATCCTTATTCATATTTACATGGATTTACATTCTTGGAATCGGTTATACCACACTTCCAAACAAGTTTAGAATTGGTTGATCTGTATACCAAAATAATTATGTGATTGATTAAATATCAAATCACATACATGGGTTCAATCGGTTCTACCAATCACTAGGGTCGGTAATACCTCAATATGGAAATACTTGTGATCGGTCACACAAGTTACCAGGACCGGTTACCATATTCCATGGTATTGCTTGTGATCGGTCACACCAGTTACCAGGATCGGTTACACCAATTACCAGGACCGGTTACCAATTACAAGGATCGATTACACAATACTCTATGACCGGTTACACCAATTACTAGGATCGGTCACACCAATTACAAATATCGATCATACCATCTCATGGTGATTACTTAGGATCGGTTACAAGAATTATTCAAAACTAGTCATACCAAATCATAAGTCAGGCATTGTGATTAGTTATACCAAGATACATAACAAAGTTACGATCGGTTCTACCATCTCACACATATTGGTAATCCAAAGATTTGCAATGAATAGCCGTACCAAAAAGCCTAATGATTTCCATTTCGATTCATAAAACAAGTTCATGAATGTACTTCCTTTAAACGAATATAAAACATTGTTTCCTAGGATGAAATCTTCACCATAACCCATTCACATAATCATAACAGTATATGCAAGATTATGTCGATGTCATATCTACGAAGTTCAAAAGATAAGCGTTATACTTCGTAGTCTAATTCCCTAATACTATGATCATACAAATATGACCATGTCACATCACTAGAGTATCATACAATATGTACAGTATATACAGCTTCACAGTTATGTTTTCATTATAGCACGACTTGAAAGATACGTTAGGAATGAAACGGTTCGAGTCAATATTACTAACCTCAAAAGGAAGGATGATGTCGTCGTTGTAGTTCGCTTCTTCTTCACATTCTTTAGGTCTTCGGAGTAATACTTGTATGTCTCAACATTCCTAGACTTTCTAGTCTAACCTAAACGAAGTTGACTCTAGTATATAATCAATCGACTTTAGATGGGTTTTGACACACTAAAATATGACAACCAAACTTGACATACCAATGCTTGGTGAGTTCAACCGATCTATGCTCTAACAGTATTGACTCCAACATGGTCGCGCCTCATAGCCAGACCACCATGGGCGCGCCTCATAGCCAGGCCGCCATGGCTAGCATAGTTGTGTTCATGGCCAGGTCACCTAATGGCAACGTTCTACAACCATGGCTATATTGCCGCGCTCCATAGCTACTTAACCAACATAGTCGTGCCTCATAGCAAGGCTAACCTGGCCGTGCTCCATAGCAAAGATGATATGGTTGTGTCTTATTATCTAGTCGTGGTTACAAACTAATGCTAGTGGTCATGGCAATCAATTCCTTTTCTAGGCTAATATCCGTGGCCATGGTCAGCGGCTATCAGATAGCCAATGCGTAGCCACGACCACCAAACTTCTCGGCCCAGCTATGTCATGGCCACGTGATAGACGCATTTATGTGTCTATTTTCATCTCTTTTATGTATAGTGTTAGTACCCATTTTTGTAATAATTTTGGTATTTTATCCCTTGTAGGTGTATTTTGGAGGAATAGGCTTTTGCGGGAAAATTGGCTCGAAAAGTTGTTAAAGGCTCCTGGGAGGACATTTGCTATTCGGACTCTCACTTTGGATAAGGGGTAACCCATTTTCAGGCAGCTGCTAAGCACAGACCGAGACTGGATAGGGGGAGGACAAATTTCTTCACGTTTTCAAATATTCAAAAATGGCGGGAATTCGTTTTTTCTCACAGACGATTTTTGGGATGAATTTTTGATCGATTTTTAGGGAGATTAAAGGGCTGAATTTGATTGGGTTTGTTCCTATGGACCTAACATGCGAGGTAAGGGTGTTGGAATGGATCCAAAGTGGCTAGAACTCGAATTGGAATC
>JAJJMB010017545.1:750990-826813 GCA_023531105.1 Papaver atlanticum | reverse complement strand
GGTTTATCAATTAATTGGTCAATGGTGGAATCCAGAGTCTCGGTGTCTTTTTTATAATTTGATACAATTTTATTTTAGTTAATTTGAGTCTAAAAGAATCCTTCACAAGCCCGAGTTGAACGAACTTTACTCATCACTTTCACTACAACTTAAAATTCACATCACCACGTCCACCTAATTCCTAGGCCAAGACAATGTTCGTGCCCATGACCACGTTCCGTCCCACCAAAGTTCGTGGCCAACGCGGCTAAATCTCTTAACGTCCCATGTTCATGCCAATTAGGTCGTGCCCCGTTTCCCGTGCCATGACTCGGCTAGCTATCAATTAGGTCATACCCCGCGCCACGATTTGGCTATATATTAGCTAGGCTGCGCCATAACCTGGATAGCTATTAGCTAGGCCGTTCCCCGCGCCACGACTTGGCTAGCTATTAATTGGTGTCCCGCCACTAAAATTTTTAAGCCACTTTAGCCAACTTTCAGCCTTAGGCAAATTGGTCGTGCCTCCCAGGCCATGGCTATTACTACGACACCTTTCCGTATTATCATGGCTGGCATAATCAAATATGCCACAAATACGTTATATGCCACAAAATACGCCCATATGCTACTAACATGCCACAAATATGACACAAATACGCCATGACCATATTAAGTGGCTAGGCTTGTTTATAATGCCATCTTACAACAAACTTCTTATTAGTCACACATAACCTTACAGCTGAGTTGTCTCTTCAAGTTATGTCACTTTGCCAAAGTCTGGCTAGCTTAGGCTATTATTCAGTTAAGTACATCGTGACAACCTGGACAAGACGAGAGACAATCCATGACTTTACTAATTCATACGAGAAATCAAAATACGTTACATGGGGGAATTATTCATGGGTATTGGTCTGGTGGTTTATAGCAATGTGCGGGCGTGGCAACACCCCATGATAAGGAAGTTACAAGTAGTGGTAACAGTTGAGAGTGGTTAAAGGAAGTGGATAAGTAATGGAGTAATGGTTTACGGGTTTCCAAAAACTTCCCTACTATAGTAGGCGTAACCATACCAGTATCCTACTATCTCAATCTCTCCACAATCTCCACTACTTACGAGGAAACAATGAGAGTTTCTTACAACTATAAATAGCCTATTTTGTCTAATCCGAACACAAAACAAGCTTACCTCTCTCAAGCTCTTCTTCTTTCATAGTTTGACAACCTCACACCTTCAATTCAATCACCACTGATTTCCTCAACTTTCTTTGCTTTCCATCCCCTAAGATCAATCCATTTTCTCTCTTTGTAACCGAAGCAAAATGTGAACGGCCAACTTCTTTGTTTAGGCTCGTTTTGTATGATTTTAATTTTCGAACCTAAAGAAAGTACTTCGACAGTACATTGTTTTACCTAAGAGTAATTTTTGGGTATTAACAAAGCTTAACCGAAATTCATCAAGTATGAACAAATGTTTATTAAGCTTAGTCATGTATATTTCGAGAACGAATTACCAAGATAAACTTGACTCGAAATTCTTGATATGCTTGCAATAGTCTAATTAGTCATGCGACAACGTTTCATAGATAGAAAGATGAATATAACTTGAGAAATAGGTGGTTTAGTCTTCACTTACCTTTTTTTGAAGAAGTTCTCCAAAAGCTTTTATTGATCTTCGCCTTCAAATAGTAGAACGCAGTGATTGCCGATTCTCAACTACACACTTCTATCCTAATCCGAGACTTGAGTAATTGTAGACTAGAAATCAAGATATAGTTTTGATCAACTAAATTTGATAACAAGCTTGATATAGCAACACTTGTGAGTTCGACTGAGCAATGCTCAAACAATCTCCCCCTTTGTCAATTTTAATGACAAAACTATCAATACATATGGAATACAAAATAAATAAACTTTGTAGCTTCTCTTCCAAATGCTTGATCTTGTTGGTTCTTCAACATTACTCGAAATCTTCATCACTTCCAAGTACTCCAATGATTCCAAAGATATTAAATGCAGCATCACCGTTTTTGAAGATCCGTAGCGATGACAACTTTGAAAACAAATATTCTTAATTATTGTTATACCGAAACATAATATTATTATCTTCTTCAAAGTTCAATTGTATCACAACTTTGAAGTAATACTACAGTGATATGTTTCTCCCCCTTAATCAATACTTACATCTTTTGCATAATAGGTGAAACCTATAGATGTTGATTCACTCCCCCTTACATAATGATCCGTAAACCATATGTATGTAGTGCGAAACTACTAATTAATTCTCCCCCTTTTTGTCAATAAAAATTGGCAAAGGTACGAAAATCATGGGATCATAATGAATTCAACCAAAATATACTTCAAGACTTAAAAGGATTACATATCAACTTTTGTTTAGATGATATCACATAGTAAAAGATACTTAGCGCTCATCTAGGAGATTTAAGATACAAGCATCCCCTATAAATTCCACAACCACACACCCCACAAAGATATAGTAATTAAGCACAAGTTCATTTAAGAACTCTCCCCCATTTGATGTCATTCCCAAGAGAACAACATGAGTGACCTTACTTTGATGAATAAGAAGGATTTTTTCGGACATCAACAAATCACGTGGACTTGTATCCTGAACATCGACTTAAATTAATCCCAACGCCAGTTACGAACAAGGAAATAATTTTAATCGGTATGACTCAATATAAGAAAATCTTACGGAGTGTATAGTGCAGTAATAATACAAAAGTGTGATCAAGAGTAGATCAATACTGCAAAAAATTATCAGAAAGTTTGTTATATTTTGTAGTTCACATAATAGATTTAACTTTTGAGCATATATGAGATATCAGTTCAATTCACATAAAGTAAAGGACACATATATCTCATAATACTTTGCAATATATTAAACCAATAATAATTACATACTACAAGTTCATCTTCCAAAAACTCTAGAATTTAAATAAATAAATCTAAAAACACTCAAGATGAAAATCGTTGGAAATAGCTTGTGTAATCACAATATTTGCTATACCAAACCCTAGTTATCCTTCTCGAACACAAGAATAAATTCCCACGAGAAGTTTCCTAATACTTAAAATCTTTAAAAATTCTTTATCATCTCCGAACTCCTTATCAACGACAGTCATAGGAACATACGGTTCATGAATGAAAGAGTTAGTTCATGCAAACCTGTTAGGTTGTTGTTTTACAGGTGCTTCTTGTAGTTTAAGAGATTTATGTGGAATCATCTTCAGTCCCTGCACCTACTTCTTGGGTTTCTTAAGTTCTTCAAGAAGAGTTTCAAACCTTTTATGATTGGAGAGATCTGCTCTAGGTTTCTTTATATTCTTCCTTTTCCTCTTAAGAGATGAGTTAAAAGGATAAGACATCTCTTTTTCCTTTCTGGTTGGATGAGTATCAACAACCATTAGAGCATAGATTTCACGAGAAGTTGTTGTGCTTGGAGTCTCCATAATTCGTAAAAATAAAATGGATTTGTGGAAGCACAAATATATTGCTCAACAAGCAAGACTTCTTATGAAAGAGATATGAGTCTTAAGGTAGAGGATATTTACCATGCAAGGTTTCAGAACATCAAAGGTTCACGTACTAAAAAAGATAGATAAAACCTAAGAAGAATAAAATATCTTTTATCCTTCCTTAAGTTTCCACAAGGATCAAAATTCAATACCATTACTTAAGCATAGATTAAGATGAACAAATATGAGATGGACATCCAAGTAATAATATTCAAATTTGATCCAAAGCCCTGATGTGCACAGTTCTTGTCTCTTTTAAGGGCACATGAGACAAGATGCACATTTCAACACAATTAAATTGTATTGAGGTGGGCATTTGAGTGCTCACCACTAGGTTCCTGCGCGAAATTTTCAATATCCTTCTTTACGGAACTTTTAGCCCGGACTCTTCTCTTCATTTGAGAACCTTATAGTCAATCAATCTTTTAGGAGAAAAAGAGCTAACTTTGCGTACCTCAGGATTGGACTTTTGAATAAGTTTAAGCATATTTGCCAAATGACTAGCCCTCCATTACAGTTTGTTGACATACTTTAGTTTATGTTTGTACTTGAAGCATTGTGCGAGTCCATGAACTTCAATGGTACAATAAGGACATGTCGGTTTGGAGATAAATTCAGGAACGACATTAGCAACTAAACAAAGAGTACCTGAAATATTAACAAAGTTTTCATGAGTATACGAAAAATGCATTACATCCTCCAATGATTTTGGTGAAGAATCATCAACGAAATTATCAAGATTGATATGAGTATTGCTACAATCCTCAAACTTGATAATTTCACCCAAAAGTGCTACACTTGACCCTTCATCCTCTTCAGAATCATAATGATCAAATGTTTCATCAAGATTTGTAGCCAACTCTTGTTGCCTGTGTATTTCCTTCGATTTGGGCACTCATTGGCAAAGTGACCGAACTCTTTACACTTGAAGCACTGTATCATATACTGATCATCAGTATCGTTTGAGTCTCTGTTTTTGACAGAAATACGATTATGTGGCTTACATGACGTAGAAGGCTTTTCTCTAATGAACCGTTTATTTCTCTTCCTAAGAAGTTCTCTAAACTGTCTTGTGATCAATGAAACTGAGTTATCAAGATCTTCATCTGAAAAGTCAGAATCAACAAGATTGTTCATAGAGTTATCAACACTTTAACTTTTAAGAGTTTCAGTGTTTTTCAGTTCCTTGAACGCAATATCCTTTCCGGCTTTGGATTGCAGTTCATGATCAAATATCTTTAACTTTCCAACAAATGTGTTTCTAGAAAGTGTAGCAAGGTTATTTCCTTCCATGACGGCATGTTTCTTAGACTCATATCTTGCTGGTAAAGATCGGAGAATTTTCATCACAATATCCTTTTAGGGAATAGTCCTCCCTAACACATAAGATGCATTAACAATTCCAGAAACTTTTGATTAAACACATCAAACGAATCTTCATCAGACATACGAAGATTTTCCCAGTCATAATTTAGGTTTTGAAGCCTAGCTTATTTCTCTGAGGTATCTCCTTCGAATACGGTTTCTAAGATATCCCAAACTTCTTTTGACGTAGTGCACGAAGTCACATGGTGCTGAAGATCTTGGCCTATGGCGTGGATAATAGCATTTAACACGTCAGATTTATTCTATACAGCATTTATCTAGGTTTCACTATATTCTCCTAATGTCTTCGCAACAGTGGTTTCATCTCTAACAATTGTTGGATGAACGTATCCTGTAACCAAAAGTTTCCATGTGTGGAAGTCATGGGCTTGTAGAAAGGAACGCATAGCAATTTTCCACCATAAATAATTTGTGCCATAAAAGGATGGCGATATGTTTATCGAGATTGCACTCCAGTCCATATAGTCAGATTGCTTCAAACATAGATTTATTAGCTCTTTCACGTGTTTGTCTGCTCTGATACCAATTGAAAACGCAGAGGTACCAAAATACACCACCAACTTTTTCCTAGGCAACCTGTATGGAAAAAACCTAAATACAATTCCGAGAGTTCAACTTAATGAATCTCAATCAAGTAATAATATTTAGAGTTATATCTCTTTCTCCCACAATCATAAATTTTACAGAGACTAGTCCGTGAACCTGATTTACATGTGAGAATACTTGGACGATTCCAAAGATCAATATCCAAGAATCAATCAAGTCGTATCCAACAAACAAGGATGGATGTATCTACTTTGATGATTTACGTACAACCTGAGATATTTTAATTGTAAAGATAAACAATATAATGCGAAAAAAATAACATAGACACCAGAAATTTCATTAATAAGGAAACCGTAAATGCAGAAAAACCCCGGGACCTAGTCTAGACTTGAACATCAAACTGTATTAAACCGCTACATACACTAGCCTACTACCAATTGACTTCATACTGAAATGTAGTTGAGACTGAATTAAACCCTCACAGTAATTCAATTACAGTCGCGCTCCTTACGCCTCTTAAATCCCAGCAGGACTCCATGCAAATGATTCCCTTAGATGACGTCCTTTACAGACTAAGAGTTGCTTCAACTCAATTGAAGACTTTAAACCAATCTGCCTCCCACAGATAAGCCTATATGTGATTTGCTTTTTGATCAATGGATCAAGGTGAGACTGAAAATAGATAGCAATAGACAAAGTCTAATTAACCTCAAAATTCGGACTTATGCTTCCCGAAGAGCAGCCTATATTATTATTTACCTCAAAAGTATTAAACCTGTGGAATCACAAAGTCTGAGACGAAGATAACTTTGTGATTTCTATCTATCTTGTTCAAGTGAGCAACTCAACAATCAAACAAGATTAGGATACTCGAAGTATCAAGATAAAGATAGTTTAACCTGGCTTCACGAATCCCTAGGTGAAGTCTTTTTAGTATCTAAAACCTAAAAGGGTTTGAGGGAGAGGACGACTCTAGTTTACAACTAGGACACGCAAAGAATGGTGTCATGGATTCAAAAATCCCAGTTGCTTGGGGTTCTCCCTTATATAGACTTTCAAAGTATAGGTTGCTTTAGGTTTAAGCTAAGATAGCTTTGGAACCAAGAAAATAATATCCACAATTAGATAAATCTTTGAAATGAGATTAACATACCAAGATATACACTCTGGTTTGGATGAACCGTAACCGAACCGTGTATAAAGACATTGTTCATGGACGGTTAGCCAAGACTAGCCTATTGAACCATAAGCTTAATTATTTTCATATAACACTTAAAGACTTTGAGATTGAGTCATAACCATAGGTTTTAATGTGATCAATCATGTCTATATAGTGTTTTTAGAGATTTATTCAAATGCCAATTATCTCACACAAATAATTTTTGTGCATCTGAAAATATTCAACAGGGCAAGTACATGTACCATGTACGTATACTCTACCTTGTTTGTGATTATTTTTGTCATGGTACATGTACCGGGTATGTGTACCCTTAAGACAAAAACGAGTTCAGGAACTCACACAAAAATTTTTTGTGCATCTGAAAATATTCGACAGGGCAAGTACGTATACTCTATCTTGTTTGTGATTATTTTTGTCATGGTATATGTACCGGGTATGTGTACCCTTTAGACAAAAACGAGTTCAGGAACTCACAGAACTTTTCCGGTTTGCGTACCGGGTATTTATGTCATTCCGTTTTCAAAACCAACAGTTCCTTTATGGTATGCATACTGGGTATGCGTACCATTCCTGGTTCACGAGCAACAGACTTTTTATGGTATGGATACCGGGTATGCGTACCAAAAAGTTATTGTCGACATATAGCTATGCCGGAACGTGTACTTGGTACATCTACTATGGCTCTGGATCTAAAACAGTTCTCCCAGTATGTGAAGTGGTATGAATACTGTCCTGCATCCAGATTTACAGTAGTTCTATTTTTCTCTCCAAATCAATTCGAAATATTCCCAAATAACATCAATGATACATATCACTGTTCCATGCTATTTTCGAATGATAATCTTGAATCACCATTTAAATTATGAACACTTAATTGTTCTTAACCGAAATTCATCAAGTATGAACAAATGTTTATTAAGCTTAGTCATGTATATTTCGAGAACGAATTACCAAGATAAACTTGAATCGAAATTCTTGATATGCTTGCAATAGTCTAATTAGTCATGCGATAACGTCTCATAGATAGAAAGATGAATATAACTTGATAAATATGTTGTTCAGTCTCCACTTACCATTTGTTAAAGAAGTTCTCAAAAATATTCGGTTGATCTTCGCCTTCAAACGGTAGAATGCAGTTGTAGTAGGGTAAAAACTGATTCTGCTGGAAATGGTAAATTTGGTGTGCCGCCGAGAAACGAATCTAAACCCTAAACAAATGTACTGCACAGGAGTACTTTAGATTCGAGAGATCAATCTGTACAATTCTGGCCTAAACCAATAAATGGTCGTTCCAGTCTTGCTTCGGTCACAAAATGAAGGAGAAGGGTTAATCTTAGGGAGGGAAGCGAAGAAGGTGTTGAGATCAGAATGATGAACTATGAAAGTGTGGTTGTTTTATGACTTGTATCAGAATGTGGAACTTGCTTGCGGAATGTAAGCTATAAGTACTTGGTGTTTTCTGGATACTTGTGTTAATAACACTGTTGTTGGTTGGAATAGGTTGAAAACCTATTTATACAAGTTATAGTTTAACACACCCTGATCTCATAGGAAGTGGAAGTAGTTGAGTGATGGAGAAGTGGGGATCGTGTAGAATGGTGAAAACCACGTCCCTATTATGAGAAAAAGACTGGTTGGTTTTATTCCAACTACTTCTCTACTATCACTAACTGTCGCCTTTCCTGACACTTTCTCGTAACGGGCATGTTGCACGCCTGACGCTGTAAAACGCCAGACCAATACCCTGATGAACATCCCCCATTTTGTGACATATTTGATGTCTCCATGCAATGCTCTTATCTTAAATATTTAAGTTATTTGTGAAATCGATATTCATGAAATATCGCCTGTATTCGATGCATGTAAAGCATCGCTTTTAAGCAAGCATCTCAAAATAATCGATGCTCGTGAAGCATCGTTATATAGACCCTGTCTTGGTTGGTCGCGGAACTTAATGTCTTAAAGGAGCGCGGCCATCCATCTCTGAGCAGCTGCTAGGAACCGCTTGGGCAGGTCAAGGGCAAGTCGATCGGCCCTCATGGAAGAGGAGCGGCCGGTGATCACTACGAAACCTTATTGGTCGCCAAGAATTAGATCTAGGCCGCTCAATTTGGATGGGCAAGTTGGGTGTCTGAGATGATTTACGGCAGTTATTGGCTGCCGTAGAATTTATTTAAGACTCTTGTAGGCAGCGTGACTAGCCTACTTTGAGCAGCTGCCAGGAACTATTCGAGCGAGTTGAGGATGGGCCAATCGGTTCTCATGGAAGAGGGGCTGCTAGCGATCATGGCGGCATCTCATTGGTTCCTCAAAATTAGATCTAGGCCGGTCGATTCGGCTGGGGAAGTTGGATGGCCGAGATTGCTTTGCGGCAGTTATACTGCCGTTGAACGAACTCGAGGCTTTTAAATCCGTGTGGCCGGCACTCTTTGGGTGATCGGTTTGTGGCATTGCTAGCATATTTGAAGCAATGCGATTGGTCGGAGCTGCTGTTGAGTCACTGGTGAACATGGTCGCGCCTTGCTGGTTGCTTAAAATCTGATCTAGGACGGTCGATTCGGATAGCGAAGTCGTGCGGCCAAGATTGTTTTGAGACTAACATGGACAGTCTAGATTCAATTTATTAAGGAATTTAAGTGTGTCGACCAGCCAACTTCCACCTTTAATTAAAAGTGTAGGCTGCGCATTTAGAGTGATTTGATTGGTCGGTGAGAAAGAGGGACCGACAGGCAGTAATATGGGGCGTGGACGGTCGGCCATGGGGCGACGCCAACTAGGGAAAACCGGCCGGCCAAGCTGCGTGGCCACGCCTCTCTTGCTGCTGCCTTTATTTGCGGTAGTTTCCCTTTATTTCTTGTTTTCCAACCTTTGGTAGGATTTTTCTCCTACTAGTTCCATGATGGACTAATTTCCTAGTTTGCCTAGGTTTAGCCTCGACCAATAGGGATCGAGATATTGCGCAGACCGCAAAAACCTAATTTTTGCAAGTTGATAAAATTAGGTTAGAAAATTTGAATTTTGCGAGCTGACACAACAAAATCATTCAATTTTGTGAATTTTGCGCATTGACCCAAAAATCACTAATTCTATCTCAGTGGGCAGCGCAACTTGCGTGCCTCTGATGGAGTACTTCCATGCACATCTTAATCTTGACAATTCGGGAAATTCATGCTACTCAGCCGCGAGCGAACATTAATTGTCATGTCATGTCATGTCAATATCAAGAGTTCAACTGGGGAACATAGCATAGAATAAATACACAGCAAGCCATGCATTAGTGAATAATGCATGTAGGAGTTCAAATAAAACTCACAGAATATCTGGGATTTTGCAACCGACGCTATTCTGAATAAATTTCATATACAAGTATACTGAATTGCTCAATACATATGTAAGTGACGAGGCATAGGAACTTATCACTTTTAAATGGCTTCATTTCTTTGCAGAACGACGGCACATTAAATACCGGGTTTTACAATTTTAGCCCTAAACTAAAAACCACCATCAACAGCAGTGATGTCCGATTCTCAACTACACACTTCTATCCTGACCCGAGACTTGACTAATTGTAGACTAGAAATCAAGATATAGTTTTGATCAACTAAATTTGACAACAAGCTTGATATAGCAACACTTATGAGTTCGGCTGAGCAATGCTCTAACAATATGGGGTATTATTATTTAGATGTTCAAATTGGGTTTAACCAAACACTTTCAGCGAGGAAACAAAACCTAAAAGAACAAGAGAGAAGAAACAAAAGGTCGGGTACATACTACACATTACTTCGTTAAATTTTGGGTTTCATGGTTAATTTGAAATCTGATCAATTGTTTTCTTCAAGTTGGGAATTCTTGGTAACAAAGAAAACAGAGATGGAACTCCCAACTGTAACCATCATCTGGCCATCGCAAAATCAGTTATCGTGACTTGTCGATCTTTGAGCCTTGGTGGTGCGTATACGAAAACGTGATTGCCAGGGAAACTGTCGCCAATCAGATAAGTGAAATCAAATCTTGTTTTATTTCTTTCATCAAAGATTCTCAGATCTTATGTTAAGGTATTTTGGATTGTACTGTGAGGATCTTAAAATCTATGAGGTTCTTCACTGTCATGCATTAACGACTCTTAGTATAAATCAGTATGATAGTGTTAGGATTATGCAAAGACATGCCTTGTGAACGGGGTCTGGTGTTCTTCCCTTAATTGGACTGTCGATCCCAGAGAGATGGAAATATCCATTAAAAGGACGTATTGTTTGGAAGATCGGTGCATAGTGCCCAATGTTGATTGCTAACGAAAATTGCCTTCGTACCAGATAAGTATCCAAGTTTTCTGTCTTGTGTAAGTTTTGATACTAGAATACCCTGATCTTTCGTTGATATGCATGTACAAGTACCCATTGTGACTTAGGTCTCATATCCTATAGATCCCTTTTCTGAATGATCCAATAACTAGACTTATTTCGTGAAGTAATAAGTAATAGTCCTTTACTTGAAATGAAGACATGTATAGCTTTTCTAATTATTGGAATGCATACATAGTAGCGGGGTAGCATGTTTGCAATAAAATTCATTTTACTTAGATTATGCCTTGATTGAATTATATATATCATGTTACGTTTTAACATGTACTATTTCTTTTAGTATCATGAATCACTTGTTATATATCATCGTGTTATTGCAACAAGAGGTAAATCTTGTTTGGCTACGAAGGACATGAGCAATTGAACATCTATTTCTAAGGAGCCAGAGAAAGTGGCAGTAGTTTCCTAGTGGGGATGGAAATTGTATTCCATAGGTTAATGGCTTTTGGGAAAGCCATGAAATGGAAGGGGAAAATATAAAAGTGTCATATATGTTTTTTTCATGGTGGGGATTCGACGATAATAGCTGAGAAGACAATTTTCCGACACAAATATAATTCTTACGATAGGAATTATAAAGTTTAAAATCTGGGATTGTCGATAATTGTTGAGATAACATTTATATAATGTATATAATTCTTACAATAAGAATTATAAGATTCCAAAATGTGGAAGTTGGCATGTCCTAAATGACATCAAAAGAAACGTGGAATACCGGTTAATATTTAACGTATTGGAAAATTGGGCGGCCAACCAAATTCCAACGATGAGGTGTTACGATATTACCGATGCATAAATTTTGAACATTTTTGCGTTACATAGTGCTAAAATGTTAAACAGACATTGTCTATACTTTTAGATGTGAATTTGTGGAGGACCGAATATAAGTAGAGGAGTTACTTATCTTAGTATTATACTTGTTGAGATAGCAAGTATATAAATTGCCTACGAATTATGTATGCCTCTAGTGAATGCGCGTCTGTTACGACTTTTTGTAAATTAACCGTACATGTCAGTTATGATGCCTAGAAAAGTTACAGTTATTTTTTTTAAATCAAATAACAACATTTTTAATAGTGTTGTCAGAATTGATTGCATGAGTAGATGCATGTAATGAAGAAGAATGGCTTAGAACTTAACTCGTAGAGATCCTATTTTGGAAAAAAGCTGTTAGAGCACTGCTCGGTCGAACTCGCAAGCGTTGCTATCTCAAGCTTGTTTGTCAACTTTAGTTGATCAAAACTATATACTTGATTTCTAGTCTACTTATAGCTATGTTTGGAATTAGGATAGAAGGTGTACTTGAGCTTTAGACTTCATAGCGTTCACCAATTGAAGACGAAGATCTACTGAGGAGATCTTGGAGGAACTTCATCAACAAAAGGTATGTGGAGACTAAAACTTATCTATCACTCAGAAGTCTATTCTATTCTATCTTCTAATGAGACTAAGTCATATAACTATATAGACTTTTATATTATACACATTTGATATTTCGAGCCGAGTTTATCTCGCTTATCTATTTCTCAAAATATGTGTTGGAAGCTTTTTGCTTTAACTATGTTCATCGTATTCTTGACGAGTTTAGTTGGAAACAATCTATTTGTTAGAAACTAAATGTAAAGTTAAAAGATGATCATGTGGAAATTGCCTTGAAACATTTACATGGTTTGTGTGAGACAATCATTTGATATCGACTTGGAAAGTTTTGTATTAATCATTCGATCACTTTAAAATTACTTGAGGCTAATGGTTTGTGTGAGACAACCATTGTCGTCTTCTAAGAATGTTTCAATGATTGAAATGGGAGTTTAGAACAATTACCTATGTCTGGATATAACACGGTATACATACCTAGTATGCAAACGGTTTTACCTGTGAAGACCCGGGAACCTTGTTTGCGTACCTAGTATACGAACGGTTTCACCCGAGTTAGGTCCGGGACGGCTGTTTGCGAACCGGGTTTACGAACGGCTGGACAGGCCAAGGTATGGAGCTGTTGTTAGCGTACCTGGTTGGCGAACACAGTGGTTAAAGTTCTAAAATCGGTAATGTATGATTCTCATACTCATGAACTAAAACATTTATGAATTAAGAAATGCAATCTTTGCAAACCGTGGCTTAATGTGAATCGATTCTTGTATAAATACTGTGTACGATTACGAATCAATCCGATTTTTTTTCAATTTGTTCATATATATTCTATGAGATAGTGAACAGTTGAACAACTCTATTTGAAGCACAATTAGATTCATTTGATTATCTTTCATAATTGATTGATCATCATATTTGATCTAGAAGTGTTAAATGAATTTGGTTAAGACAAAAGTGTTCATATGGCTAACTTCGGTTAATTGTTATTTTAGGTATGGTTACCCATATCTAAATGAAGGTATATTTAAGTTGTGTGTAACAAGCTAAGACCTTCTAACGGTGGAGATTAATTGCTTTATTATTAAGAAGACTTAGCTTGAATCTTAAATCAGGATTTCATCTAACGGTGAATATTGAATGCTTTGTTACCAAGCTATCTTAGCTTTGATTGTAAGCAACCCTTATTTGAAAGACTATATAAGGGAGAACTCTAGCAACTAGAAAACCTAATCCCGACACTTTCCTATGTCCTAGTTGCAAACTAGAGTCGGTTCTCCTTTAACCTAGGTTTTTCCAAAACCATATTAGGTTAACGACTTGGAGACTTTATTTGGGATTCGTGAAGCCAGATCCAACTATTTTCTCTGTAGTTGCGTATTTTGATCTTACTTGTTCTACCGTGTTGAGTACTATCTTCTCTAAGATTTTCTCGAGATTTATCTCCGATAGGTAAGATATAAAAAGTAATCACAACAGTTCTTCGTCTCAGACTCTTATGATTTCGCAATAACTTTTTCTGTTAATCAGTTGGGTTATTGTGAGGTGATTGATATTTCTAGGCCGTTGTTCGGGAGTATAAGACCGGATTATCAATTGGTTTATGTTCACCTTGATTTATCAAAAGACGGAACAAAAAACCGAATAAAGAATAGACATATCTGTGGGAGACAGATTTGTTTGTAAGTCTTCGACTTTGGGTCGTAGCAACTTGATAAGTGCATATTTCATATATATTAAGTGTCAATTCCATGATAGTAATTGCTTATATTCTTGCACATTATTGTATATTACGCTTGTTTTCTTGTATTTGTCTTTCATTAGGTGAATCATCCAAAAAGAAATGGAGATAGCTACAAAAGTGAAGCTTATATGTGGAGAAGGGCCAAAGGTCAAGTGAAACTCGTTCAAATTGAAGATTTTATTTTGTAGAGGACGAGAAGAAGAAGTCAATGGCGAAAGAACGGAGTCATTTTGAGTTCGTATGAAGAAGTTATGAGCAAAACAAGAACTCGGAAGGCTAAAAGGGCGAAATGGTCATTTTACAGGACAAGTGCTATTGGCACCCCAACTGTACGTTAAGGGCAGTCACTCTGCTAAGGGGCATTCAAGTATCAAAGGAACTGCTAAAGGCAGTCAGGTCTTTTATAAAGGGGGAGTTCAAATTCAAATGTGGATTAAGGCAGACGGTGTTTCACTCAGGGCACCTTCGTCTTCATCTTTATTTCAACAGCACCAGGCTCGTGATGAAAAACCAAGGTTGGTTGATCACGCTGATGATGATGGGTTTCTGAGTAGTCTTCGAGTTTGAGTGGGATTAGATCATTAGGTTTCTGGAGGTATGAGAAGACATGGGTTGTGCATGAAATCGAGCTTGGCAGTGGAATATGGCTGCTGCCATTATCACCGGTGATTGGTCGGTGGTCTCTGTTGGTCACTGCCATAGACTGGATGTGATGATGATGTCGGCGACGAGATAGAGAAAAGCTCAAGGAACAACAGGGGAGAAATAATGGCAGCTACTGCCATTGAAATGATCATGGACGTGATAATGAACTAGAGGTTGCTGTTGTTGTAACCGTGACACTTGAGCTCAAAACAGGACGTTGTCTTGATGGAGAAGCTCGTGGTGATCGAGATGAAACAGGAAGGATGGATCTTGTGCCGGTGCTGGCATTTGAACGATGATGATGCTGTGTTCGATCGATGGTTTGCTACCATGACTGGAACTTGATGATTCTGATCATGATATGTTGTTAGTGATTGAAGATGGGTCAAGCATGTCGAGTAGAAACATGGGAATGTGTTGCTGCTGCTAAGAAGAGTTGGAGCTCGGGTTTGGCTATGACTGGTGGAGAGATATTAACCTAACAGGGAGAGAATGGTTTGGCTGGTGATCAGTGAGGGGTGGTCCATTGGTCCTGAGCCTGTGGTTCGTTTTCCATTGGTTTAATTTGGATGAACGGAGGAGAATGAGAGGGTTAAGAAGCTCGGATAAGACAAGGAGGCGGTGATGGAGTTTGGTTGTTGTGAAAGACTAGTTGAGGATAGATACAGAGAAGATTTCCGAGCAGTTGAAAGATTCGACGCGGAATGGAAAGTAGGAGTTTGGTAAAACAAGAAGCATCGAAGCTGCATGTACAGCTGAGGCTAGAGCAGGTCATTGGCTCACAAGTCCCCACTGAAGTTCAAACCAATCAAAAGCCGTGTCTAGTCTACTACGAAGCTCCTTGCTACGCCAAGTCAGGTGCCTGCTTCCACAAAATACAGCTGACCGACTATGAATCCTTATCAAGTTCGGAATTTTATGGTGGGTTTGTTTGCGGAATTCATCGTTTTCAGGAATTTATAATTCCATGGGATTACAAATTATGGGATTCATATAAATTTCTTGTGTGTTTGGTAACTCAATTAAAATTCCTAGGATTTATAGAGTTTTCTTGTATTGAAGTCTTTGTACCGTTTGGCATTACCTTCAAATCTTAAAATTGCATATATATGGGATTTAAAGTTAAAAAAAAAGTGGGTTCATAAATCCCTTGATAAGTTTCCCAGCAAATCTTAGGGGGAGGGGTCGGACTACATATGAAGGATTTGCTAGAAAACTGAATCCCGTAGGAAACGTGATTCCAAGGATTTGGGCAACCAAACATACAAAGGGAAACGTAATTCTACCAAAATCCCCTGGACCCATAAATTCCACCTTTAAAACTCTACATCCAAACCCACCATTAGGAGAAGTAGATTGAGCGGAAACCTATATAAGGCTTTGGTACCCGAACGGAAAATTAACTTTTTGAGAGTGAAAAAAATACAGAAAAGAAGAAAGGTTTTTATTTATTTTTTATCTTAGGATTTACCCCTTTAGGGGGAAAGCAATCTATTTTCTTCTTCTTATTTCATATATTTTTATGGGTTTTAGTAAACAGAACTAGTCATAAAAAAATCAAGGTGACCAAATTTGTGGTACAAAAACCCCGTTCAAATGTTGGGATCCATTAAAACTCTATCTTAAACAAAATTGATACAAAACCCCAAAATTTTTAAAAACTGATACAAAAACCCCAAATTTCAAAATTGGTTTCATCAAATTTTATGACGAAACCAAAATTGGTTTCATCAAATTTTATGATTTGGGGGTTTTTGTGTTACTTTTGTTTTTTTTGGGTTTTTGTGTTACTTTTGTTTTGATGGGTTTTTTGTGGATGGATAGTGACACCTTTGGGATTATAACTCGCGGACCGTTTAGTAAATCCATATGTAGCTAAATTTTACTGATTAGGGATGATTTCAAAGTTCTGAATAATGGAACTTTAATTCTTTTCACAAGTTTATTTTGAGTTTAATTTTCTTGTCGATTATCTCTATTATTTTTAGTGTCTAAGATTATCATTGGGTTATTCAATCGGCAATTTGAATTAACCTGATAGTAAATCTTCTACTAGTATTGGGGTTGGTGATACGTGTAATTGTCACTCAATTCTTTACACAAGTAGTAAATCGCGAAAGCTGACAGAGGGATTCTGTAAGCAATTGTGTATAGAGATGATACTAGTAAGCAGACCGAGCTTATGCGTCTGATGCTAGGATCAACCTAATTCACAAAAAGAAATGCTTCCGACTGGATTACACCTTGAGAGCTTATTCATGGTGGCTCAGATGTATAAAATCTGGTAGTCGAGCGCTTCCGTATCCAGTGACAACAAGAATTCCGGGGATAACAAAGCTTATTGCTATTCTACGGTTGGTGACAATAGAAATTTAACAAGGAATAAACGAATATTTTAATAAAGTTTATTTTCAGTGATGGCGAATGGTTCCCTAATCATCTTTGTTTTCTTATTATCTTTTTATTTTACTTTCATCAAACAATCCCCCTTTTGTGTTTTCCTTTTATCATATTTTTACTGATCAAATAACCTATCAATTACACAGCTCTCTGTGGGAATGATCCTTACTACCGCTATATTACCAGTTAATTAGTGGGAAATATCTTGATTAATTTGTTGTGGTTACGACACGCATCACAACTCTTAGTTGTGGGTGAGATCAGCTAAGGGAATAAAGTGCGCAGAATCCTGCGTGGTTCTAGAAGCGTAAGGAACGCGACTGTACCTTAATCGGTGTGAGACTTGGTTATAGGGATCAACTACATTCTAGTCCGAAGTTAACTTGTAGTAGGCTAGATTCTGTAGCGGCTTAATACAGTAGGGTGTTCAAAGCTGGACTGGGTCCCGGGTTTTTTTTTGCATTTGCGGTTTCCTCGTTAACAAAATTTCTGGTGTTTGTGTTATTTCTTTTCCGCAGTATATTTGTTTATATAATTGAAATATCATAGGTTGTGCGTAGTTCAATCAGTTGATAAATCCGACCTTGATTGTTGAATATGACTTGATTGACACTTGGGCATTGGTCTTTGGTACCGTCCAAGTTATTTCTCATATCAATCAGGCTCACGGATTTCTATTTATTCGGTTTGCTGATTGCGTTGAGAAATAGAGATAAAGATCTTTGATATCTTTCTTGATTGAGCTCACTTTTAAGTTGGTGCTCTAGGAATTATATTGGAGTTTAGTCCATACATATTTCCAAACGAATTATTGGGTGTGGTTGTTATACCCCCGCCTTTTCAATTGGTTTCAGAGCAGGCAAACACGCTAAGACCTCACAAGTCTGTGTTTGCAGCAATCTGACTCTATGGACAGAAGTGATATCTCAATAAACGTACCGCCAGTCTTCGATGGCTCGAATTACTTATGGTGGAAAATTGCTATGCGTGCCTTTCTACAAGCGCGTGATTTTCAATCATGGGTTCGTGTTGTTAATGGCTATAATCCTCCAATGGTTACAGTAGACGGTGTAACTGTTGCAAATGATATTGGTGAGTATAAAGATTTCGAGATTCTTGCTGCCAAGAAAAATTATGACGGATTAAATGCTATCATCCATGCCATTACCCCAGATCTCCAGCACCATGTGACTACGTGCACTCGGTCTAAAGATGCTTGGGATATCTTAGAAACCGTATTTGAAGGGAATACCTCTGAAAAGGAAGCTAGGCTTCAAAACCTAAATTATGATTGGGAAAACCTTTATATGGCTGATGAAGATTCATTTGATGAGTTTAATCAAAAAGTGTCTGAAATTGTTAATGCATCTTTTGCGTAGGGTAAGACTATTCCTGAAAAGAACATTGTGATGAAAATTCACAGATCGCTGCCAGCTAGATATGATTTTAAGAAACATGCCATCGTAGAAGGAAATAACCTTGAAACACTTTCAGGAACGTGCTTGTTGGAAAGCTAAAGACTTTTATCTTGAACTTAGTAAAAGAGAAAAACTTCGCGTGTCGTGCAATCCTATTGCTGCACCTGATGACAATTCTCTATATTCTAATTTGATTGATATGAAGGATGAGAATTGCTTTAACTCAACTCTTTCACTGTTCGTACAACAGTTAAATAAAACGCTTAGACGAAGAAAAAGAAAGTCTCGGAATTTTTTTTCCTCATCAATCAATGAAATGGATAGAAAAGTTCACAAAGACTATGGTAATGGAACTTGTTCCAAGTGCTATAGATATGGTCATCACATCTCTGGTTGTCCCTATAAGGAGGTTAGTGAGAAAACCAAAACATGGATGGTAACTCTTGACTAATGTTCTAAGGAAGAAGCCTGTGAAAGTTCTTTCACATACCTTTCTGAAAATTACACTTGTCTCTCCAACAACTCTGATTATCCCATGATAAACATTCTAACTTCTCCAGAAGAGAAAATTGATCTCTTGACCAAAGATCT
Organism: Papaver atlanticum; assembly: GCA_023531105.1. Classification (NCBI taxonomy): domain Eukaryota; kingdom Viridiplantae; phylum Streptophyta; class Magnoliopsida; order Ranunculales; family Papaveraceae; genus Papaver; species Papaver atlanticum. The sequence goes on along the minus strand of JAJJMB010017545.1, from coordinate 807,650 downwards.
GTACTCAATAAAGAGTAAGTTTCAACTAGAGAAGCAAGCATGGATTAAAAGGATTGAAAATATGGAATATGAATTGAAAAAACTAAGACAAGAAAATGCGATATCTCGCAACCGTGATCACAAGAAAAAGGTAGTTTCTCTTTGAAAAACTCCTTTAAACTCAATCAGCATACTACTCCGAGTAACATGTCTTTTTCAAGCTCTACCTGTAAAGGGAAAGACATGTTTAAATACAAGGGAACAACAAATCCTAAGTCTTCCTTGTGTAAAAACCAGGATCACTTAAAGAATTGCACAAAGGTTCTTGAAAAGCCTCCTTCTAGTAATTTACTTTATCAGAAGAAGAGAAGAAAATCTCATAAGAAATCGACATCACTTTCGAAAGATTTTTAGAACCATTCATAGTCTATAAAAATCGATAAACAAAGCATGCAGAACATTGTGGAAAAGGAAGATGAATCATATTGGTCATTCCTCTGTAAAGAAAAATCACAAACAAGGAATAAGGAAATCTTCCCCACCTCTTGAGAAACCACCCGATCCTTCATTGGATAGGAGAAATTACAAGTTGTAATTATTCCGAGATTGTTCTTGTTTTTCCCCTAGACAAGAACTATAATCTCCAAAAGGGGTGTGAAAAGTTTCTGATGGTTTATACTTCTTTTGTTTGACATAAAACTTTTTCATTGTTCATCTTGATATCTTCTTGTGCTCTAAATTCATTTATTGAGGAAACAAATGTCTCTTGAAACTCTGTTTGAGAAATTGTTACACACATCCTAGGTATGTGTACTGTTTTTCTAATAAAGCCTTTTTTGGTTATCCAAAATTTTGTTAGGGTTTTGGTCAAAGGTCTTTTTGGGAAGTTATTCCATATCTTCTTCTTTTTAAGTTTGAAGATTTCATTCCTTGAAGCAAGCATTTAATTTATCCTTTTATCATGTCCTCATCAAGTCTTTCTAGTAAAGAAGATGATGTCTGGATTGTTCTCTTTCGCTCTAAGAAATTTCGTTTTGATTCTTCTGATAGTGAGATATGTCAAGACAAACGTGATTCCTCCTCTGATGTGAATCCTTTTGTTTCTCATTTTGATAAGCTCTCACTAACTATGAATCTTGTTTTGGAACAAGTACGTGCCTTAAAGAGTGAACTTGAATTTTCAACCAAAAGACTTGAGGACAAGATGGATAATCTCGAATCCAGGATTGATCTAATCGAAGATGAGCTTGATGAATATAGGGAATTTGAAAAGAGTCTTCGAAGTAAGTGAAATGCAATTAGTTTCTTGCTAAAATAATGCCTATGAAACTTCTTATGAGAATTTATTCTTATGTTTTAAGAAGGATAACTAGGGTTTGGAATAGCAAATATTGTGATTACGCATAGCTATTTCAATGATTTTCATCTTGCAATGTTTTTAGATTTATTTATTTAAATTCTAAGTTATTTAGAATATGATTTTGCAGTATTAATCTTTATTGGTTTTATATAATGCAAAAATATTTTATGGGATATGTTGTGTTTACGTCCGTGAACTATGATTATCTCATATAATGCTCAAAAGTTAAGTCTATTATGTCTTTATGCAAATATTGATAAAAGATAGAATGGACTTTGGAAAAATTCCGCAGTTTTGATCTTTCCCCGATCCACTTTTATGTGAAAGTACTGTATAGCTCCGTAAGTTTTCTTATATTGAGCGTTTCCAATTAAATTAATCAATAAGGTCTCTTGTGGTTAATTTATTCGAGTATACTGGATACAAATCTATGTGATTTGCTAATGTCCAAAGAAATCTTTTTTTTTTCTTGTAAAAGTAAGGTCGCTCATGTTGTTCTTTCGGGAATGACATATAATGGAGGAGAGTTTTTAATTGAACTTGTGCTTAATTGCCAAATCTTTGTGGGGAGTGCGGCTGTGGAATATTGTAAGAGTTATCTTGAATCTTTATAAACTCCTTGATGAATACACTAAGTTTCGACTATGTGAAATCATCGAAACAAAGTTGATATGTTCTCCTTTAGTCATGAATTATCTCTTTGAGAATTTCATTATGATCCCGTAGTTTTCGTACCTTTGTCAATTTATATTAACAAAAATAGGGAGAATTATTTGGTAGTTCACACTACATATATATGTTTACGGATCATTATGTAAGGGGGGGTGGTTTTCATTATGAGATGAAGGTATTGACTAAGGGGGAGTGATACATATCACCATAGTTTTATTTCAAAGTTGTGATGCAATTGGACTTTGATTCTATATAATAATACTATGACACTGTATAACAATGATTAAGAACATCTGTTTTCTTATTGTTATGGCTACGGATCTTCAACAACAATGATGCTGAGTTGAACATGTTCAATTGGTTCATGTTCATCTTGATTTATCAAAAGACGGAACAAAAAACCGAATAAATAATAGACATATCTGTGGGAGACAGATTTGTTTATAAGTCTTTGACTTTGGGTCGTATAAACTCTTAGTTGTGGGTGATATCAGCTAAGGGAATCAAGTTCGCAGAATATGGCGTGGTTCTAGAGGCGTAAAGAACGCGACTGTACCTTAATCGGTGTGAGACTTGGTTAGGGCTCAACTACATTCCAGTCCGAAGTTAACTCGTAGTAGGCTAGTGTCTGTAGCGGCTTAGTATAGTGCGGTGTTCAAAGATGGAGTAGGTCCCGGGTTTTTTCTGTATTTGCGGTTTCCTCGTTAACAAAATTTCTGGTGTCTGTGTTATTTCTTTTCCGCATTATATTTGTTTATATAATTGAAATATCATAGGTTGTGCGTAGTTCAATCAGTTGATAAATCCGACCTTGATTGTTGGATATAACTTGATTGACACTTGGGCATTGGTCTTTGGTACCGTCCAAGTTATTTATCATATCAATCAGGCTTATGGATTTCTATTTGTTCGATTTGCTGATTGCATTGAGAAATAGAGACAAAGCTCTTTGATATCTTTCTTGATTGATCTCACTTTTAAGTTTGTGCTCTCGGAATTATATTGGAGTTAAGTCCATACAGATTGCCGAACAAATTATTGGGTGCGGTTATTATACCCCCGCTTTTTCAAAAGCCATATCAAGAGGTCTTGATTATTTGTGAATGGGACTATGATCTATAATGTCTCTAACAAGACGTTAATGAAAAGTCAAGACATACAAGTCTTAGACATTAAACGGTAAGTTAATTACTTAAGAAATGAGTAATTGTAGTTAACCATTGAAACGAAAAAAACTTGGAAGGCCTATTTATGAAGAGTCTCCCAAAGAAAATGTTTTCAATGAAGTACACAAAAATGAGACTAAGGTCACTGAATGAAGGTTGATCACCCATAGAGGAAACCCAACCTATGTTTTGAAAAAGATAAACAAGGTTCAATGTGGTACCAACAACTTATGGAAGTGATTATGGTGCACTAAGTTAAAAACTTCTCATTTTTGATTAGTGCAGTGATTCTGTGAGAAAAAAGAGAGGATGGATGTCAATCCTTAATAAGTCTATTATCGTTTACAGGTGTATCACAGAAACATATTACGAGACCTACCTATATGAGTATGGAAATCAGACCATTCTCTAAGAGAATAAGACCGTTCTATAAAAAAAGACTCATGAATCCGTGATAAGCACATGACCATTAATGTGCTGGGCTACAGAACACACAATCCCTGAAATCAGTATGTGTGAAGATTCTGGTTTTATCACATGGGGTACTTGGTTCAAGACTGGTTTCACCACTGAACCCCGATAAGCCTTTGAATTTCTTACACTAAGTGAAGGTTCAAATCCAAAAGATACCTATCATTCATGTATTGATTTCTACGATGATGTTTATTTCCCAACTGAGCTTGAACTACGTTGGCTTGATCCCACTTGGGTACGTAGGCAATCACTTGAGTGATGCATCCACTCTAGTTTTGTAAGTTTTACTTTATTTTATTTTCATGTTTTTTGGTTATTGAAAATAGGGGGAGATTGTTGGGTATTTTCAATATATTAGAAAATAAAATGATTTTCGTTTTTTGTTTTGCCGCTACGATTGGGTAGCGTCCTATGCCGAATAGACGCAATGGATGTTTGTTGGAGATGAAAAGGCATCTCCAAAGGGTGTGATGGTTCACAAAAGACACATCCATTCCCATTAGACACTATTGATGTCTTTTGGAAATGAAGAGGCATCTCCAATAGGCATGAGTCCCCTATAAGTAGTGATGATTTGTTTTCATTCAAACATGGAAAAACACATCAAAATTCTTTGATTTCTTCTCTCTAAGCATCATCAAAATGCATAAACCGTGTGTTCTTGGTTGGGTCAAGGGAGTACAACTATTGAATCCAACAACGTTGTTATGGGGCTTTATTGTATACTGAAAGCATTATTTCATTGACCTATTGTACTCACCAATTATTTGGGATGATCGAAATATTTGCTGAAAAGAATCGCAAGGCCTTGAAACCAGAAGTACAACATTTCTCTTATTGTTTTTCATCCTCTATTTTAGCCTAATTTTCCAACATGATGTTATTTCACTTATGAATAACTCTTTTCTTTGATCCTATGATAATCATATTAGACTGTTTTAGGTTGTCAAAGTTAAATTCCATTTGTGGAAAATGGCAATTTTGAAAGGGATTTGGCAGAATAAGTTATGACATCAGTTTGATATTAATCGTTGACCCATCTGTCCATGAACATTCAGGAAAATATTATATGACAGCAGGAAAATAGGGATGATGATGACGACGGTGGGTTTTGGGCACCTACATTTATGAGGTTAACAAATGTCTTGTTAACTTGTATCCAGGGATACAAGTTATGAAGGATTATTATATTATTTAGTTGTATTGAAGGTTATATTTCTTGTTTGGTATTTGAAATTCTTGAAAATACAATTTGGTTATTTCTAGAAACAAGTAGTTCCATATTTACCCATAGAAAAACTATTATTTTTTTATGATAAACACACCAATTGATCTTAGAATAATATGGGTCCCGTACTCGACTACTAGTGTTAAGGCGTCGTCTATTTTATGCACCGAACCATGAGACAAATACATGCCAGAAAGTGGTACAAACACTAGAATAACTTTTTTTGTTTAGATTAATTTTTTTTTTTTGTTTAGAGTTTACTGAGTTAGTTTGTGCTTGTGCACATACGTGCCCGATCCAAAGAAATCTATGGACAAAAATGTACTACGTTTTTTAAGAACGCGCGATTGGGGGACACTTATATTAATTGGGGGATATAAATTACTTTCCCCAACCAATAATATTTGCTAAGGGGCGTTTTTGGGATAAAAATACTAAAATACCCTTCCCTCAAAATAAAAATCTAAAAACTTAAAATCAAAAAACAAAATCATATCCCCATTTTCATCTTCACTGCCGGCATTCTCGTTAGGGTTAGGCTTTGAAACCTAAATATTCCCCACTCCCTTTCAAATTCTCTTCTCCTTCTCTGCCGGCCCCTCACTTTGAAAACAATTTTATATTTTTTAACATTCGGAAGTGATGAAGACCATGCCGGAAGTGATGAAGGCCATGACGGAAGTGATGAAGACCATGGCGGAAATGATTTTTTTTTACATCGCCGGAAGTGATGAAGACAATGCCGGAATTTATGAAGACCATGCCGGAAAATGGTGCCGGCATGCTTGGTAACTAACATTCAATGCCGTAACTAAATGCCGACATGCTCGATAGAAATCTATCAATGCCGATAGTCAAGTGAAAAAAATTCAATTTTCTGGATACTTTACATCATGTGCCGGCAAAGAAATTTAAGCAACATACTATGCCGTTAGCAGTACCGGCATGCTCGAGAATTAACTGACTGTGCCAGCAGTAGACTGATTAAAATTAATGAGAAGAAGCAGTGGTTTTATAGCTATGAAGGCATCACCTTCAAGTGGACAAATTGATGGTATCTCTTCAGAGAAACCCTATGAGAAAAAGCGCGACCGTAGAAATTTCTGAAAAAACGGAGTAGGTCGAACACAGCCGAGAGGGGCTACGCCCTCCCGGACCCCCCGGATAGCGGCAAACATTTATGAAAATTTCCAACAAATGCCGGCATGGATGGACGACAGACAACAATGCCGACACACTGTGTTGGCTGAATATTCCCTGGTATGTGAAACTATGGTGCGCCGACATTGATATAACTATGAATACCATGCCGGTTTAGGTTGTTCCGGCATGGTATTCATAGTTATATCAATGCCGGCATGATGTTTTGCAGGTGCAACCATGGTGAATCCAAAGTTACATCTGGAGAAGATTCAACATAAAAGACATATTTGTTGCTAACGTGAAGACTCAAACACATCTCTTTGGTCACTATGGTCACTCATCTCAACCAAAATTTTTGAACCTAACATTCATACTTCTAATCTCTCCAAAATGATTAAGATTTCTATAAATCATTTTCAAACTAATCAATTAACATAACTAATTATTATTAACCACTAAACCTGATTAATGAGAGGTAGATTAGGAATTAGTGAAAATGCATGGATATGGAGTGACCTTGATTTACTATTTAAATCCCGTTTTTATCTTTTTCCTATAATCCTAATTAATATGAGTATCCCCGATTGCGCGTACTATTTTAATCTTACTTTGCTTCTTTGTACGTGAACCTATATGAACACAATAAAAAAGTCTACCCTTTTGTACGTTTATCACTTATGAGTCCATATGGGTACCGTTAAAAGCAGTACAATATGTCCATGTGTCCATAGTATAAACTAAACTTAATCGGCTTGTGGTTTATCGGTTAGTACTAGTAGTTAGAAAATCCTAATGACTTAACTTTCTAAGGGTAAAACTGGAAATAATATCTTTTAGAAATTACAAAATCAGATTTCCAAAAATTCTAACATATCAAGAAAAATCGTGGAACCTAAGAGAAGAAAATATTTTATTAATAATCCTTAACATGTATCCTGGGATACAAGTTAGCAGTACCCAATTGCCTCCCGATTAAAATGTAGCCCCAAAATTGGATTGTGCTAAAATCCTTAAATTTTCAAATTATCTACACAAACATAATCGGTAGTAAACGAACTAACATAATCGGTAGTAAATGAAGTTCATTTAACTTCCCGATTACAAAGTAGCCCCAAAATTGAATTTTGCTAAAATCCTTAAATTTTCAAATTCTCTACACAAACATAATCGGTAGTTTCATGATGTTCATAATCTATCGATTGTGATAGTAGCCCCAAATTCAAAATTTTCAAAAAACCAATGGAATTTTGAATTTCTCTATTTTTACAATCGGTAGTTCTGTGATGTTTATTATCTACCAATTGTACAATCGGTAGTTTTGTTTGATGTTCATTATCTACCGACTGTGGTAGTAGCCCCAAATTCACAATTTTCAAAAACCAATAGAATTGTGAATTTCTCAATTTTCTCAATCGATAGACACTGGTGGATTTTATCTACCGATTGGGCTTAAATTTTAGTACAAAAAATTGATTTTTTTGATGTAAAAATAATCGGTAGATAACAATCTATTTTACATCGGTAGATAAAATCAACTTTATACCTACCTATTATGTTTCTGCAACTGTAAATCTTAGAAAGATTTCCAATCAATTTTATGATTTCAAGCAATCAAATCCTAATTTTGGATCACAACTACTATCATTTATCCGTTTTGTTTGTTTAACTCGATTTTTTTTTTGATGTTCTAAGTTTCAATTCTAAGGTTAATGATTTGGTTTTTGATTTTAAACAATTAATCCTAAAGTTGGATCGACGATATTTCGTTTCAATCAAAATTAAAACGATGGAAAAAAAATTCAATTGGTAGAATAAAAAAGAAGAAGAAGAGGAATGTTATGATTATGAAAATAAATGATATAGGTTTAGATTTAGTATGAAGGTGGAGGACTATATAAACAATTTCTATTTTTAAGACACCCCTATAGCCATCTTCCTTGGATGGGAATAAAAAAAATCGCCCCTAATTCCTTCGGGGTCACCCCTAAAAATGCCAGTTTTTTTAAATGTTTCAAAAAATCAAAATTTGACATCAAATAGTGTCGGTTCTCTCTCTTTTAAAAATCCTCTCTCATCTCCGGTATCTCTAAGACTTCTTTTCTTCCATCTTCTCCATCTCCAAATCTAGATTTGCTTGGATTTATCTGAGATATCAGATTTTCCGAGTAGATTTGGGTTTGTGTAATTAGCTTTTAATGTTTTCAATAAAAAAATCACATTATTTGTGATTTTAGGTTTTAGTGTTTGTTTTGTTTTATAGTTTTACTGTTGATATCTCATGGTTGTTCTATGTTATGCAGTATTCTCCTTTAGTGCAATTTCCTATAGCCTTTGGGCATTTCAATTGGAACCCGATGATATATTCAAGTATATCTTCGAAGACAATCAATTTCGGTGAGATGATGATTAAGATTCAATCAAACAAGATCAATGACTACTGGAATTGGTTATGATAATGATGTTTAGTGCAAATTATACTTTTTTACAAAGGATTTTCTCTTAATGAAGAAGAAGAATTTTCCAAATGGTGGATGCAGAATCAAAACACCATCCCTCCGGTGACATCGATTACTCCCATGATCAACAATTATGTATTTTTGTTATATTACAATTCCTATGTTGCTGTAGTATTTTTCTTTTGTACTTTTTTGTTGTATCCATTCGATGTACTTGAATTAGTTTGTTCATGGCTTCCAATTAATATAATCTAAAGAAGTTCTTCCTCTTTTTCCCTTCAAAACGGGTAGCTAGCTCAGCAAGTCATCCACATTCCTCAAAAGTTTGATTTGATGTGCTTTAAGAGGTCCCAGGTTCGGGTCCCTGATGGCGCAATATTGCAGAATTTGATATGGAAGGTAAAGTTAGTTCCCCCCTCCCCCCCGACATAATCAACCCCCTATCCGCTTCGGCTCCCTTGGTTGGTTCCTCATGAGGGTCGCTGATTGGCTAGCACGACAACCTGTTCAACTAATATAGTGGTACGCTGTTGGAGCTCATCAGCTTGTTGGGCTTCCAACTAGTTCGCTGGTTGGCTAGCACGACAACCTGTTCGACTAATGTAGTAGTAGGCTGTTGAAGCTCAACTTGTTGGGCTTCCACCTAGTTTCTTGTATAGTAATAAAATAAAAAACCTAAAATGAACAAATCATCTCCACGTGGCGATACAGCGTCACGCTGAATGACGTAGTATCCAATTCCTGGTACATACAGATGTTGACATGGCGGAGTAACCAAAATTCCATTTTTCACTTGTTTCAAAACGAAATATCTTCTTCTCTTTGTTAAACCCTAGAAAAAAGCCAGAATAATCCGATATGGCTGATCCGACTCCATCACTACCAGATCTGAACAAGCCTTCTTCATCTTCTGATCCGTACGTATACTCTCTTAAATCATTTCTGTGTTTGTTTGTTTTTCTTTTGAATTTTCTCAAGTGATTTTAGATGTTTTTGTTAAAATTTGCCAGAAAGGAATGACTTTTATGTATCTGGATGATTGCATAATGTAAATTGTAGATTTAGAGTAATGGGTTTCGATGATTAAGTTGAAAACCTAAGGTTTACGTTAAAAGTTACTAGTAAGTTGTGTTTTTCTTCCTTGATCGTATATAGCATTAGGTTTGAGTTGATTATACTAGTCTTGTGTGATTGATCCTGAATAAAGTCCCTAACTTGAGTGACTATTGGGGTAATCGTGTTTTTTGTTTTGTATAACAGGGTAAGCCATAAAAGAGATTTTTCAACTGCTATTTTAGAACGTAAGAAATCTCCAAATCGACTTGTTGTTGATGAGGCAATAAATGATGATAATTCTGTGGTGGCGATGAACCCTGCAACAATGGAAAAACTTCAGCTGTTCCGTGGAGACACAGTTTTGATCAAGGTGAGTTTGTTGATTGTGCTTTGTAGTAGAACAGTGGAGGTGCTTTTTTGAGGAACATAACAATGTTTCTTGTGATGCAGGGAAAGAAGCGTAGAGATACAGTATGCATTGTTCTTGTTGATGAGCAATGTGAGGAACCAAAAATCAGAATGAATAAGGTTGTGCGTGCTAACCTTAGGGTGCGACTTGGGGATGTTGTGTCTGTTCATCAGTGTCCAGATGTTAAGTATGGAAAGCGTGTTCACATCCTTCCCATTGATGATACAATCGAGGGTGTGACTGGCAACTTATTTGATGCATACCTTAAGCGTAAGTTTTGGCAGATTTTCATTTGTTTTTTCTTATATACCACCTTGATCTCCTTGTGATCTATCATGGCCATTTCCAACTATTTAGTTATTGTTTCGACAGCTTACTTCTTAGAATCTTACCGACCTGTACGAAAAAGTGACCTTTTCTTAGTTAGAGGGGGCATGCGAAGTGTGGAATTTAAAGTAATTGAGACAGAACCTGGTGAGTACTGCATTGTTGCACCAGATACAGAAATTTTCTGTGAAGGGGAACCTATTAAACGAGAAGATGAGGAGAAATTAAACGAAGTTGGCTATGACGATGTTGGGGGTGTCCGAAAGCAAATGGCTCAAATTCGGGAGCTTGTTGAACTACCTTTAAGGCACCCACAACTTTTCAAGTCCATCGGTGTGAAACCTCCAAAAGGTATACTGTTGTATGGTCCACCGGGGTCTGGGAAAACCTTGATTGCTAGGGCTGTGGCAAATGAAACTGGTGCATTTTTCTTTTTGATAAATGGACCTGAAATCATGTCAAAGTTGGCTGGGGAGAGTGAATCAAATCTGAGGAAGGCTTTTGAGGAAGCTGAAAAGAATGCCCCCTCGATCATCTTCATTGATGAAATTGACAGCATTGCTCCAAAGAGAGAAAAGACACATGGTGAAGTGGAGAGGCGTATTGTGTCTCAGCTACTGACTTTGATGGATGGTCTTAAATCTCGAGCTCATGTGATCGTGATGGGAGCTACCAATAGGCCAAATAGCATTGACCCAGCTCTGAGACGATTTGGCAGGTTTGATCGAGAGATTGACATTGGTGTTCCAGATGAAGTTGGAAGATTGGAAGTTCTCCGGATACATACAAAGAATATGAAGCTTGCAGAAGATGTGAGTTTTGTCCGTCTTGTATTGGTCTATCTTATTTATTAATTAGATGAGAAATTATGACATCTTTCTTCTACCCGATTTGCAGGTTGATCTCGAAAAAGTTTCAAAGGACACCCATGGGTATGTAGGTGCTGATCTTGCTGCGCTTTGCACTGAAGCTGCTCTACAGTGCATCAGAGAGAAGATGGATGTCATTGATTTAGAAGATGAGACCATTGATGCTGAGATCCTTAATTCCATGTCTGTTACGAATGAACACTTCCAAACAGCGTTGGGCACATCGAATCCGTCGGCCCTACGTGAAACTGTATGTCCTTTATATGTTGATTTCTTCTTCCTTCCTGTGTTGCAGTATATGTTGTTTGTTGCTTAGGAGATAGTACAAGTACTGATTGTGAGAGACATACATGTATTTTTCAGGTTGTGGAAGTGCCTAATGTTTCATGGGAGGATATCGGTGGGTTGGAAAATGTTAAAAGAGAACTTCAGGAGGTATTCTGTCAGCTGTAGCTTTCCCTCCCTTTTATAGATTAACCGCTTATCGACTTATATGTCATTTTGACTGATATTCGTGAAGTACATAAGATTCTTTCTTCTTGTTATCTCCAAATATGTTTTTGTTTGTGACCTTATGTTAAAAACCATCCATAATGCTATTCATAACAAACTAATTGCAGACTGTCCAATACCCAGTGGAGCATCCTGAGAAGTTTGAGAAATTTGGGATGTCTCCATCTAAAGGTGTCCTATTCTATGGCCCTCCTGGATGTGGTAAGACACTTCTGGCCAAGGCAATCACAAACGAGTGCCAAGCTAACTTCATAACTATTAAAGGACCTGAGCTGCTTACTATGTGGTTTGGAGAGAGTGAGGCAAATGTGCGAGAGATATTTGATAAAGCACGGGGGTCTGCTCCATGTGTACTTTTCTTTGACGAACTCGATTCCATAGCAACTCAGGTATTATTAATTGAGTTCTTCCCTAGTTTTTATTCTTACACATTCCCCCCTCTTCTCCACCATTGTCCTTCCAGTAATTACGTACGTGCTTGTAACTAATGTTCGGCGGTAACAAGTAGTTCTCCTTTGATTGTGATTTTAGCGTGGGAGTTCACAAGGGGATGCTGGTGGTGCTGGAGATAGGGTTTTGAACCAACTTTTGACAGAAATGGATGGGATGACTGCAAAGAAAACAGTTTTCATCATCGGGGCTACAAACAGACCAGATATTATTGATCCAGCACTGCTCAGGCCTGGTCGACTAGACCAGTTGATTTACATTCCTCTTCCAGATGAAGCTTCCCGGCTTCAGATCTTCAAAGCATGCTTGCGAAAATCACCCGTCGCTAGGGATGTTGATATTTCAGCTTTAGCACGTTATACCCAAGGTTTTAGTGGTGCTGATATCACTGAAATCTGTCAACGGGCCTGCAAATATGCAATCAGAGAAAATATTGAAAAGGTAATTCATAACATGCATATACAGCACAGCAAATAGATATTATGTACACGTGTTATACTTCATGTAAATATCCATGTTTGCTTATTAGGCTGCTAATTAAAACACTACATTTTTCATGTGTGCTTAATTACAATTGGACAGGATATCGAGAGGGAGAGGAAGAGAAGCGAAAATCCAGAAGCAATGGAAGAAGATGAGATTGATGAAGTTCCGGAGATCAAAGCAGCACACTTCGAAGAATCCATGAAGTTTGCACGCCGTAGTGTGAGTGACGCTGACATTCGGAAGTACCAGATGTTTGCACAAACACTTCAACAATCACGTGGTTTTGGATCTGAATTCCGATTCTCTGATCACCCTGATAATACCTCAGCTGCTGGCACTGGACCGTCGGATCCTTTTGCTTCATCTGCAACCACCAATGCGGATGATGATGACCTTTATAGTTAGAATCCGAGTTTCCTCGTCCCGATGCCATAATCTTAATACTAGTGAGTGTAGTTAGAACTTAAAACTTATTTATCTTGCTTTCTTTGTTTAAATTCGTAAGTTACTATACAAAGCTCCACTTCTGCAGTCTGTTCTGCTACTGAACTTTTAGGTTCAGGGTTCAGAACTTACTTTTAGGTGTGGAAGACACCTTAGACCACTCAACTATCAACTTAGCATTAACTTACTTGTATAGCAGTTGCCAAAAATGAACTTCTTATTTTTCAATCTTTTAGTAGGTGCATCTTGCATGTCGTCTCTTTGGTATTATTTGATGGTTATCCTTGGGTTTAGTTGCACTGCTTATTGAACTTAAGTAGGAGCTGGATCCTCAATTCGCGATTGTGCATCCGTTATGCTCCATACTAGTGGTTGTTGCGCGTCTAGTTGGGTCTATGAGAATGATTCTTTTATCTGTTTTGGATTGGAATCTGCACTTATCCATCTTTACAATCAACCCCTCAAAAGTGTGCATTAATTTGCCTTGTTACCATTTCAAGAGAAGCTGGCTTTACACTTTTGCTTGTCTGCCTTTTTCTTCCCTAATGGCTTTTATATCGGGTCGAAAGTGGCTTAAATGATGTCACTTTATCGCAACTTTTACACTTCACGTAGTGGGGGTTGAACCAAGTAACAATATAATCTGCGAGGAAGAGCAATCAAAAACAGTGATGTTGGAACTTGGGAAAGAAATCTTTGTCAATTTTTCTTCTTAGCTTTTAGCCTGCAACGGTAGGAAACCACTCGAACACTGATGTCTCATGGACCCAGGGGTCCGAACTTCTCAATTATATCCAGAATCTTGTCTGTTCTAGGCTTCTAGCGAGCCTATATCTTGAATATGTGTGGGATGGATGGATATGCTTGGTGTGGCGATACATTTCTTGCTGCGTACATTTACACGTCCCTGATCCATACGAAAAAAGAACCAACAAGATATTTTTTTTAGCTAGAAAAATTGATGTATTAAAAATAAAAGGAATTACATAGTAGAATTGAGAAATTCAGGGATATCACCCATCCATTCTCCGGAGGTTCTAGACCTTCTACTAAATTTTAGTGCTTGATCAAGCAAGTACAATATGATTCCTACGCAAGAATTGAAACTTAACAAAGTTGAAACTGGGAATGATTGTTTTACGTTCATCTAAGACTGAATTATTATACCAAAATAGTTGGTAATGATTAAAATTGAAAGAGTCAATGACTGTTTTAGCATCGACAAAACAAACTTTCTCTAGTCCTTTCTCCGTCGCCCACTTTACCGCTTCAAGTAAAGCCAGGCTTTCCGCTTCCTCAGCATTCCTCACCTTACCAGCTTTGAGTTTGCATCCAAGGAATGAACCTGTAATATCATTCATAACCAGGCCAATACCAGATAAGTTAGAGTTCTTGTCAAAAGCTGCATCACTATGATAATATGACAATTCTCAGGCAAACAGCTAATAACACTATTGAGGTTTTCTTCTTCAGTAGCAATCCTAATTTCACCCAGAGGAACATGATACTTAGATATATTTCAGTATCATTTACATGAAGAATCATGATTATTAGAGTATCTATTAAGCACAGATTTAGCAGGGAGAATATTCTCATGGCATTTCCAAGCAAAAATTTGAACTTTTGGTAATATAGGAAGTTTCCACAGAGATTTGTAAAATGGATTACTATTATGAGGATTGTTCATAAAAGCAGTTTGACCAGAAATGATTTTATAGGAAGATTTAACAGTAAACATGCCATTTTTAGTATGTGGCCAAACAAGTCTATCAGCTCCAGATAATGGAATCCTAGTATCTAGCATATTCCTAGCATTCTGATGAGTAAAGAAAGCATTAACAAGCTCAGGTTTCCAAGATTTAGTATCCTTATCAATAAAAGAAGAAACATTAAGATTAGGATTAGGATTAGGATTAGAAACAAACTTAGGCTCACAAGCATTTGGTATCCAATTATCAGTAAAGGCAGAAATGCAATCACCATTCCTAACTTCCCATATGGAATTCTGCATGATAACATTCAGACCACGACTAATACTCCTCCATACCCAAGAAACATCATTTTTTTTAGGACTGTGTAGAGGATGACAGTTTTTAAAGTACTTGCATTTCAGAATGGTAACACAGAGAGAATCAGGTTTATGAATAACATTCCAAGCTGTCCTGGTTAAAAGAGAATGATTGACATGTTTAAGGTTACAAAAACCTAGACCTCCCTGATACTTATGGGTACAAATTCTTGGCCAACCCCTTAAATATATGCCCCCAGGACTGGACTTACTCCACCAAAAGTCTCTTTGAGAAGACTCCATGCTATTGATAATACTATCTGGTATAGTGAAAGTATTCATATGGTAAATAGGAGAAGATTTTAACACATTTTGAACCATCACAGACCTACCTGCCTGATTAAATTGTTTACCTTTCCATTTAGCTACTCTTTTATCAAAATGTTCATTGAGATGGTTAAAGGTATCAGTTCTAGATTTTGATATGAATAGAGGAATACCTAGGTATTTTTCATCTACAGTTATCTTTTTAACTTTAAGTTCATTTATGAGTGAAACCGCATGGTCAGGAAGGACATTGTTGCTAAAGAAACAACCTGACTTCTGAAGGTTAATCACTTGGCCAGAAACTGTACTAAAATCTTTAATTAAGCCCAATAGATTCTGTGCTTCAGTATGAGAAGCTTTAGCAAAAATGAGACAGTCATCTGCAAAAATCACCTTTCTCAAACCAACAAGATAAAATGACCTGTAGTTTGCCTAAAAAAACAACTTGCATCCATTGTGCATTTTTACGGTAAAAACTTACAGGATTTCCCACCATTAGATCCACTGGATTGGTAAACCTCTACTTGCAAAATGCGAACATAGTAAGTCATGCAGGGGACATTTTCATATTCGTCTCACTTACATCACCTGAATTTAGAAATACTTCAATACGGGGTGTCTGTCTACTTGGGCACCGGTGGCTTGTACTCATCGGATTACCTATCACCCAAATTTAAGAAAAATTGAATCAGATCATGTATCCGTGAACCCAGAGCTTAATTACATCCTAGAAAAAGATGTACATTAATTTTATTATATCAGGTGATTCAAATTTGACAAAGGCAAATTTTTTTTTTTTTTAAATGTATGCAATTTTTTTGACAAAGTTGATCTTATTATAAAATCCCTTTATAATAAGATCAACACTAGTGGCTATGAAGATAAAAAATGGAACCTTATCTGGGATATGAAAACTTCTCATGCTGTGAAAATCTTTATCTGGAAGGCAGCCCATTCCATATTGCCAAATAGTATGAGAATGGCAGCCATTTTGCCAGACATAAATACTAGATGTAAACTGTGTAATGAAGAACCAGAAACTTTAAACCACCTATTTCCAGAGTGTAAGTTTGCTAAACAAGTGTGGATGCATTTTAACTTTGTTATGCAATGCATAAAATTTGGAACTAACAACTTTCATGAACGGTTATATAACTATTTCCAAAACACCAATAGAGGTGGATTTGGCATAGATTGGCAAGTCGTGTGTGGTAATCATTTGACAAATTTGGAAAGCCAGATGCAACATAACCTTTAAGAAAAAAACTCAAAAAAGTGAAAAAACAGCAAACAACATCATTAAATTCATAAATAGCTATGGTACAGTTCATAGGGTAGATTATGATATTATGCAACTTTTGTACTATAATCCTCTGAATGATACTTCTCTCAAAGTTATTACTGATCAAACCCAGGGACAAACAGGATTAATGGATATGAAAATCAACATAGTCCTAACAAGATTGAATTCTGGAGCAAAGTCTGGTATTGGACTAACTCTTTGTGACTCTACAGGACACATCAGGGAAGCTAGAGGCCTTCACGCAGAGTGCACAACCACAGAACAATTAGAGAGAGCTGGAGCAAACGCGGCTTTCCGGTGGGCAACAGAATGGAGTGGACACTCTATAACTTTTGGGAGCGACTCAGAACCTATTCTCTTGCTCCTAATAGGAAAGTACGCAGCTGCAAAGGAGCAAAGATACAAGAACAGCACTGCCGAAGGAAACATAACTTCTCTAGATATAAATTTTAAAGTTCTAGCCTTTACTCTTGTTTTAAGAACCAATGTAATTTGGGCAGCCAAAATCTCCACTTTTTGCAACAAATATGCCATGAAACATAATTGGAAAGGAGAGCCCTTACAGCAAATTCTAGATTATCTTGACATTCAAACTTGGAATGAAAATGTAACAGCTTACCGAAACTCCACCTATGGAGAATGGTAATTTAAGTTCAATATATTGAGGGAAACCTCTTTTTCGATTAAAAAAAAAAAAGAGTCGTGGTGCTTGATTTAATTTTCTCATAGTGTAAACAGCCAACAGCTTACCTCAATTTAAAATTTAAAACTAGAACATAATCCTTAACCTTAATTTATGAAGACATTATTAGGTTTTGTTATAATCCCCAAAGACAGTATGAGAAAATCACGCGTCCACTAATCATTATTACTTATATCACCAGTTTTAGTTGCACTAAACTATTAAAATCAGTGAATGAGCTAAGCTACTAATCTTTTACCAACTACAGTACGATTTTATATTCTTATTTTACAATGATTTTAAATCTTAAAAAAAGACATCAATTAGTATTAGATTTCTTTTTTTGTGTGTGTCATATATTTGTATAACACATGAAAACCTTTCCAAATGAAATTCTGATCAACACCTCCATTTTAGACACAGCAGATTCAGAATCTGGTATTCACTAAGCCAATTCAATTCAAAATCTAATATCCAGAAAAGAAAAGAAAAATATAGTCAGATTACGAATACAATATTTTGTTGCAGAGTGGGTTTCATAAAAGTTGAAAGGAATCTCATCAGATTTTTTCAGTCTTTTAAGTAGTACCCATTTTTCTTCTTTAATACTACGAATTCGTGATTTGCATAAATAAAGAATTGCAGTTTAGATCTGAGATTGGATCTGAATATTAACTAGGGCTAACATGTGATCACGTGATTACCAAACCCATTAACTCTACTGTTACATTCACTCACTGCCTTATTAAAATAAAATGAAAGTGGTTGATTTTTGTTTATTAAAGTAGATTATTACCCATTTTTCAGTTCTTGTTCTTATTAAAATACATACACATTGCTTTCTCTGTGAGTGTACTCGTAATCACATGGTGGGTCTAAACAAGTTCTCAATTTATTCGATTTTATTTTGGAACAGAGCAAGCAATAATTTGAGTTAGTGAAAAGAGAAAAGGATGTATTTTGGTAAAAGACCCAATCATTCCCCGCAATTCCCAACAATACATCTCTATTATAGTCCTATACATCCCTTATCCAAGGCTCCTATCCAATGTTCTTGTCTCCAAATCATTCTAGAAAACAATACTAGTACATGACTAGACTAGTTATATTCTTCCTTCCTTTCTTATTTTCCTTGTATGTTTGTTACTTTGTTTGAATAAATGCTACTGCTGATTTTCGATTACCTCTATTATCCGTAATAATACATTATCCTGCATTAATCCGGAGCCAAAAGTTGAATTATTTGGTAAGGTAATTGACAGCTTTTATGCATAGTTCAAACAGAAGAAAATGCAGTGATGTGCGGGTGCTTTTTCTTTTCTTTTTTTCTTTTCTTTTTTAACTCCCAACCAATGTTGGCGAGTTTCGAACTCACCCAACAACTTAACCACTTACATAAATCTTAAAACCATCCACGAAAGCAGATGAGATGCATGTTATTAGGCCATCTATTTTGAAAACAATAACTATCGAAAATTGATGTACATAAAGATTTTTGCATCTCTTCGTTCATTATGATGTTGAGGTCCAAGAACAAAAAAGACGTAGACCATCTTCCATTATGATAATTCTTTACAATGACCAAATAATAACTTAATGGTATATTTTTTTTTTGGTTTTGTTTCTAATAACTAACTAAACTAGAGCTACTAATTGCCTACATTTCCTACTTTCTCTCATTAGGTTGTAGGTGGTGAGAAGACATAACACCAACAACACCTGAGGAAGCAGAAGAGTAACCAATTGAAGAATTTTGAGAAGACCCTTGAAGTAATAATAGTGATGCTGGGGTTACTGCTGTTGAAGAATAAGAACTTTCTTCTTCTTTTGATGATGTTGATTGTTTTTTCCAACATGAACCGGGTTTAGAATTTTCGGTTCCTGCTGGTTGTTCTTGTCTAATTTCTCTAAGCAATGCCGCCACATCTTTCATAGTGGGTCTATCTTCAGCTCTGTTGCTGGCACATAGTAATGAGATTCCTAATGCCTGAAGCATTTCTTGTATTTGTGGGTCTGGTCTACCTTGGAGTTTTGGGTCCAAAATCTTAGCCGGATCCTTCTTGTTCTTCAAATGTTCTCGCACCCATTGTACTATGTGTTGTTCTTCTGGAAATGCTGGATCAACTGGTTTCTTACCTGTTATGATCTCTAATAGTACAACCCCATAGCTGTACACGTCACTCTTTTCAGTAATCTTCAGCATATTTCCATACTCTGTTGCAAAAAAAATAAAAGGTATTAAGTTAAAAAAAAATAGTATTTCACACAAACTAATAATACTACAAGAAGAGAAATTGAAACTTACCAGGGGCAAAATATCCATAAGACCCAGCAAATTGCGGATTAGCAGAAAAGGAGCCATTATCATCTTCAACTAACCGGGCGAGTCCAAAATCAGCCAAAACAGCCTCATAACGGTCGCCTAGTAATATATTATGAGCTTTGACATCTCGGTGTAATATAGGAGGTACACAATCATGATGCAAATAAGAAAGACCTTCAGCAACACCAAGTGCAATCTTGAACCTGGTTTCCCATTCAACTAAACTTGTTGTGGACTCGTGATCATGCAGTAGTTGCCCCAATGTCCCATTAGGCAAGTAATCGTAAAACAACAACTTCGATTTCCGGTTCGCACCCCAGCCTAATAATCTTACAATATTCCTGTGCCTTATTCTTGCCAAAGTGGCAATTTCTGAAGAAAATGCTGCGGTGGAAACTTTATCAGAATTCCGAAATTTCTTAACAGCAATGGTTAACCCAGACGGAATATGCGCTTTGTATACAATTCCTGAAGTTCCTTTACCAATAACGTTAACGGCTACTAAACTTCTTGCCACGTCAGAGATCGATAAATCGAGTTTCTGGTACAATGTGACTTCCCAGGGTGGGCACATTTCCACATCATCATCACCATCAACATCATAGTGGGAACCATCGGTATCATCATTGCGACTCCGCAGCCTTTTCTCTCTTATGATGATGTAGAATGCCGCCATAAGCAACCCAGCTGCCGCACATAATAACACAATCATTGCAATTCTAGCTGCTGCATTGTGTCTTGAAGAGGCACCACCTGCATCTGAAGAACAATGACTACCAGAGAAACATAGGGAAGGATTTCCTGCTAGATTGCTTAACGGAAGCTTTGTGAAAAATGGTGTGTAAGGGACACGACCCGAGAAATTGTTGAATGAGATATTGAGTACCACGAGGTTTTGAAGGCCCGATAGAAATTGTAAATCTCCTGTTAACTGATTATAAGAAATATCAAGAATTCCAAGCTTCTCTAAACTTGAAAATTCTCGAGGTATCTTACCTGATAATCTGTTTGAGCTTAGATTCAATGCAATTTCTAATGAAGGAATCTTACCCAGTGTTGCTGGAATTTCACCAGATAGCTCATTTCCACTCAAATCAAGTAACTGAAGCTTTGAACAAGAACCAACTTCAGAAGGAATCGGACCAGAAAACTTGTTTTGACTCAAAACGAGTTTAGTGAGTGAACTCAGCGATCCAACATTTGAACTCAATGTTCCTTCGATTAAGTTATTAGAAACATCAACCAACTGAAGTGACTCAAGCTGATCTAACTTCTCCGGTAGGATTCCGGTAAATGAATTTGAATGTAAATCAAGAAATGTAAGATTCCGACAACCTGAGATTTCTTCCGGTATGTTACCAACCAAACGATTCGATCCAAGATCTAAGAAATTAAGATTCTTCAAGTTCCCGATCCCTGAAGGAATTGGCCCAGTAATTTTGTTATCATTCGCTCTGAATCGAATAAGAGAAGTACATTCGCCGATTTCTGCTGGAATTTCACCTGATAAATTATTTGACAACAGAAGTAACTTATTCAAATACTTCAACTGAAAAATTCCTTTCGGAATCGAACCTATTAATGAATTCTGAGAGAAATCAATCGCTTCAAGATTCTTGCATAGCCCGAGTGAGACCGGAATGCTTCCTTCCAGTTTATTTTGCCATAGAAACAGTATAGTAAGATTCTGAAGTAGTCCAATTTCCGTCGGAATATTTCCCGTTAACTGATTATTATCAAGCTCAATATGAGTCAGGGACTGACAATTCGAAAGCTGTGGCGGTAATCGTCCCGATACTTGGTTAACACTCAACTGAAGTTCCAACAAATTACTCAAATTCCCGAAACTGGGAGGAATACTCCCAGTAAGTGAATTCATAGAAGCATCAATTACCATCAGTTGATTACAATTCCCAAGCTCGGGCGGAATCACTCCAACTAAGTTGTTCTGCCATAGAAGTAAGTTTTGAAGATTCTGCAAATTTCCTAACCGGGAAGGAATCGAACCGGTAAGTGAATTCTCGTATAAGTATATGCTTACCAATTCAGTACAATCACCGATTTCCGAAGGAATCTGGCCGGATAAAAGAGAAGTATAAATAGCTAAGGTTTGAAGTTGCTTGAGTTGGCCGAGACTAGACGGTAAGAAACCGGAAATACTAGTTTCTGCCAATCCTAACATAACCAATTCACTACAATTACCAATCTCTTTAGGCAGTGGACCTTCCAGATTTTTATTACCACCACCTCTAAGAATCTCTAATTTCTTCATATCACCAATAGAAGTAGGAATTCCACCACTAAGTTGATTATCATAAAACACTAACCATTTCAAACTCGAAAGCTTCCCGATACTCGTCGGTATCGAACCTTCGAGTCTATTAGAATTAAGAAGAAGTTTTTCTAGTTTAAACAAATTACATAACTCATTAGGAATTTCATCAGTAAGTGCATTATCACTTAAATCTAATAAATTCAATTCACTTAACAAACCAATTTCTTTAGGAATTGAACCAGTTAGATTCGTACCTGTTAATACGAGCTTATTCAATGAAATACTTAATGAAGTTAAGTTACTTGGAACATGACCATATAAATCAACATAACTTATGTTAAATTCACTCACTTGTTGATTAATGTTGCATGTAACACCAAACCAAGAACATGGATTCTCATCATTTTGATTCCAATCTTTGAATACTTCTATCGTTCCGTTTAAACTCATCTTCCATGATAATAATGCTTCCCCTTGATCATTTACAGGAAACACCCGGGTGAATAACGATGCGGATGTTAACAAGAAGAGAGCCAACAAATGAAATGAATTTACAGGCATTAGTACTATTGCTAGTACATAGAGACAGGGAAAGGGAGGGAGAAGAAGAAGAAGATAGTGAAGAGTACAAGTGTTTTATGAGATTTAGAACTCCTAGAGAGAAATGCAATAAGAAGACATGTTTTAGGGTTATAAGTAAGTAAATGTGGGAGGGTGTGGGTGGATGATGAGTTCAAAGACCCAGAATCTCCGGATCCAAGAACAGCTAGGCCATGTTATGTGTGCAGGGTAGAGAGAATTAAGAATGGTGTTTTTTTTGGGGATTTTTTTATGATCAATAAGGAGGAGAAGTAGACAGAGAGAGAAAGATAAGAGTTTTATTTTAAGTTTTAAGATTGAAAGAGAGAGATAGAGGGAAATGGGGTATAGAGTCGTATATTTTTGTCTACACTCACTCTCTATAGCTAGCTACTTTATGTGTTTGAAAACTTTATCTCCTTATCAATATAATGTCGTCTCAATCTTTAGTTTTTATCGTAACAGCAATATAAAAACGTATCGTTTTCCTTTGTCGGCATACACCGTGTTTGTTTTTCTCTATGGATTCCAAGCATTATTAATTTTAGAGTTTGTAAGCTAGTTTCCTTCTTCTTGCAATATGCCCGACCCAACGTTTTATAACAAGATAAAATGTCTTGCTTTTGAAATTCATGTATGCATGTACAAACTACACGTCGTCCTTCATGATGTAAGTATATGGAGCAGACACATATTTAATGCATGCGGATGCTAAAACTCAATTCTCAAGTCTCAACAATATAGAAAAGGGACACAGATCTTTGTACCAATAATCACTATATCACGTGAGATCCAAGCATACCCACGACGACACATCTAGATTTGGATAGTGCGATATATAAATTACTCTGACGATGAAGTCTGGCGCGATATGTCAAAACCTCATAGCTGTCATCGTGAAGCATAGTGTGAACTTAGGTTATTATTGTTCTTCTTCTATATATGTCTTTTGTTTCGCAGTAGTTTAAGATATTTTAACTTTATGAGGAAGTGTGGAGAGAGATCATATTGAATATCAAAGATTTGAAAGAGACGAGTTGTGTACTAAGAATCTAGGTACGTGAGGTGTGCCATTGCTCTTTGCACATGCAACTTTGAGTAAGAGAGAGAGATCCTGGTTAGCAATTCGGGGTACGGGTAGTAGTTCGGGACGGCATACGTACGGGAATTATACGGATTCGCATAGGTCGGATTCGGTCAAAAATCCGGTAAACGGTTCGTTGTTCGGACAGTAGTTCGGAACGGCATACATACTTGCATATTCGTTTTATAAACGTGAGTTCGGCACTTAAAATTCGTCTTACATATATGATAAATTAATAAGTATTATGACCTTATTAAGAGACTAATTTTATTTGTAAATGATTTATAAGATGGAAAAAAAAACATTTTAGCGTGATTATTTAACAAGAAGTAAACAATTTAATCGCATAAATGTATTATAAAACGAGTTTATAAACTTCTAAACAAAAATCAACACATAAAACACTGGTTAAACAACTACCAATAGAAAATTTTAACTTGATAATTGTATTTAAACATAAAGTATATACAAAATCAAACAAAAACCAATCAACAGAACTCTGGTCAGAGAGATACCTATGAGAGTTCTAGTTCGGAAATATAATTCGGATTCGGTCAGTTCGGATACGTTCGTGAATCATTCGTCAGGTCCATATAATCCGCGAACTAGTTCGGAGTTCAAATAGTTCGGAAGTATCATTCGGATTCGGTCAGTTCGGATACGTTCGCGAATCATTCGGAAATGATTCGGAAAATTACTAACTAGGAGAGAGATTGGATTGGAGAGTGAATGGAATGGATAGAGAAGAGTCATACATGGACATGGTGTAAGCAGTAGCAAAAGAAAATAGAGGCCAAGATCTTGTAGAGACACTAGCCAATGTTATGTACCAAATAGTTCAAATGTGGTTTGGTTTTGAGACACCTTTTATATTTTATTTATGGATGTAAATTTCGGTCCAAGCTAAACCAATAAGAGACAGACAAAAGAAGAAAAGGCAACATCCAAGTGCCCCCACATTCCATACACATTACACGCTCCCTACCTTCGATGATAATACACACAACATAACGCTACAAATTCCACATCCAATAATAATACACACAACATAACACTACAAATTCTTGACTTCCAAATGAAGCTTTCTTATTCTTCTGATTTGCCATAGTTAAAATTCTCTTGATCTCAACAAAAACATCGGGCGCATAGTTTTTCTCATGCTACTTGTTGTCACATGCCCATTTAATCGCCTAAAATTTTCATGGGACATGACCGACAATGCTATGTGGTTCAGTGAATCAACTTCACCTACAAGTAATCAGTCTTGCATACTTGCATCAAAGTATGCATTTGCCTTCACTCATAAGGATTTACGTAGCGGAAGTCTTTTCTTCTTTCTCTCTAACTCTTCATGCGCCCATAAGCATAAGAGGTTTGCCATGCATCAATTCCAATTGACAATCTCACACAAATCAGCAACATAAGAACACAAAGATATACTGCAACAAACCCATTTTATTGCACTAAAGGAAGATTACATACAACAGTCCATCACATGGACCAAACAAGCCATTCACCCTCTTGGTGAATGCCTTAACACTCTCTACAATCAGTGGTTCTTCTCTCAAAACGAACAACACCAACATTATTGATTCCTAGACTATTTATACTACTAGGATCAGGCCAAAACTTCTGTGCAACATCTTGCACATCCTACATATAGCCACATGTCCACAGATAGTTTTCCTAACCGCCAATCTGCTTTTCAACTACCACCTTTTGTGTTGTCTTGCAGATTGAAGCCACACTTGTCTTGAACGGTTAGGGACACTCTAATAAGGTTATAAAATCATTTCATAACCCTTCCAACTTGTCTCGCACCATTGGCACGCTTGTGAAACCAGTAACCAACTTGTAACCGCCACCTGGGCCATATTGCACCACTATTGCGCATTTCTGAACTTGACATTCGTATTGCACAACTGTTGTGCTTTACTGAACTTGACCTTCATATTGCACAACTGTTGCGCTACAATTACCTCGGCCACTTTCTTAGCTCATTCTGATTACTCATGCGTCATATGCTTCACTTAGCCAATTTTCTCGACAACTTGCATTACTAGCTTGTTTGCATTACTCAAGCTTTGGCCATCCTTGAATTATTGCATATACCAACTCTTGGCATATTCTACCTTCTTGCATCATCCTTGAGTTTGGGCCAACTCAATTCCATGAATATGCCTTAATGCCAACATCGCATGTTGCGTCTTGTCACTTTGGATTTGCCTTGCCTTTCCCTCAATGAAGCTTCATTTTGTCGGCCAATAAGCTTAATTATTTAGCCAATGTCCTTTACAGTGTAGCACCACCTTTGCGCGTCACTGGCCCTGCAGGGTCTTGCTATCTTATCACTTGACAGTCTATGCACCAACCTTTGCGCATCACTGACTTGGCCGACAATGCTGTAATGCGTAATCATTGTGCATCACTTGCCTGACCGGTTATAAACCTCCCCCACCTAATCCGTTCAATGCCCTCGTTGAACGCCACCAAGTATAAACTCTATATTGGTCTCAATCTTCGCTGCATGCACTTTCAGAACCCTTTCTGAAATACAACATTCTTTGCTAGCTTTTGCAAAACGAACTTAGCTAACTTATATGCTTTAGCATCAGCATCACTTATCTTTACCGCCTTGCCATTGATGCTACTGATCTTGAGCTTTGTTGTTGTGTTGCGCATACGCTCCAACTCCACTTCAAATCGTATATCAATACTCAAATGCAACTTGGAAATTCCTCTTTCCAATTCCCTGAATTAGGCTTAAATTTTACTTGAATCATTTGCACCTAAGTCGCAAGCAATGATTCTTTCTCCGACTTTAGTTGCACCACGGAACATAACAAGACTTATACCAGACTTGGCCTCATTCTTCAATCATATGCGCCTACGCCAAATCATGCCATGCCTTAAGGTATGCACTCTATGATTCTATACAACTCTTGGTATGCGCCAAAACCTATAACCTTTGCTGCACTTTGCAAACATCAGCCCTTTCACTAGATTTGGCCTCTAAATCATATTGCAAACTTCACCTTCCTGGACTTGCATCATATGTATGCCAAAGAACCAACACCTTGGCCTAAGGTGCCAAGGTCGAGAATGACGCACGACTAGGTGCTACGGCCTTGGCCTAAGCTTCCAAGGTCGAGAATGACGCACGGTTAGGTGCTACGGTCCTGGCCTAAAATGCCAAGGCCGTGAATAGTGCGCACGATGGTGTCATAGCCTATGCTGTGGCGCAATGGCGGACATGCCACATGCCATATTTCTCCAAATTGTGTTATAGACTTGGTCAATTGTTTTTGAAATGATTTCTTCTGAGCCATTAGCCCATTTTTCTTAGCCAAAGTACTGTAAGCCACAATGGCTATTCCATAGCCTTAGCCATATCTGACTAAGGTGCTTTATGAGATATGCGGTGTATGCCAGGTGCTTGGTCATGCCTAGCTAATATGCCGCAATGCTTATGATGTGATCATATAGCTACAATCCAGAATTTGAGTTTAAGGCAACATGCAAGGTTTGGATTTGGAAACATAATACCATTCTAGTACAAACTTTGAATACAATAGTGCCGCCATAGTATGTTCAAGGAACTCGGTCGTGGGAGTTTTGTGACTTGAGGCGATACTGATATGACTATGTATTAAGCATAATATTCTTAATAACTCATTAATTCAAGAATGACGTCTAATCCTATTCTGAATATGAATAATGCCATGTATATGGCATAAACGACATGTATATTTGCGTACATGAAATAACAAGGTTTCTGCTGGGGAAAGCCCTGAAATTTGGCATACGTATACACTTTCAAAATAGCTTTAGGAGTGCTAAGCCCGTTCACCAAATACAGTTTATTGATTCTCTTGCAAAATAGAAATTATATTTATGCAGATTCAACAATCCTGATACCGGGCCAGGGATTATTTATACAACGAGTTCATGGCTAATTTACTACAAATGCCCTTAAAAACTCACCATCAATATTAGTCCCCTGGTTAGCACGGAACAATATCGTGTTGCGTGGTAAGCATCACATGGTGACACAAATATTTGCATAATCTAAAATTCATAAACAAAGGAGCCATTACTTATCTGCATGGCAGGGATGCAATAGTATACTATAGGTGTAGCAACGTGGCTACGAAGGCTTATGGCGTGATCGTGCTTGCGGGGCCAGTTTTCATGATGGATAGGGTGCGAACCCGCGTAGGCCCACGCGGTTTGGCCTGCCACCCCTTTGCTCAAATTGGCCTTTCCTAATCCAATCAGGAATCCTTCCTATACGGGTGCATATATATATATCCGAGGATGAGCTACTCTTCCACGCCTCCTTAATCCTCACGAGAAATTTATCCAGGCGAGAACTCAGTGGTTCTTTATAACGCCTCTTTAATCCGCGTCTTTCGTTCCGCCATAAGTAACACAAATTAGGGTTTCGCAGTAATGAAGATTAGGGTTTGTGCCCAAACAATGACTCCGTTAGATGTTTTCACATGAAACTTCTGCAATGCATGATAATCATGAAAACGACGTTGTGATGAGCCATGCTCACAGAGATATTAGTACAGCTACCCCAGAGATCGTTCCCAATTATTGTGATAACTTTTTCGAACGCATCATAGATAAAACAAGCCTTCCGGATAATGCTGTCTGTTGCATTCTGGACCCTAACAATGAGAATGGATTCCAAAGTACTCATCCAAGAGATATTGCTAGGTTCTGTTTGCAAAGAGGATAATATGAACCATCTCCCATTGATTTAAAGACTTCCCAATCTCTTTCACCTGATTGGATGGAATGGCCGAGAGATATGTTAGGTCACCCTGGGGTGAGACAACACCTTGATAACGCCAAGATTCTTCATACTCTAAGGGTATTTGAGACACTGGAATTCACCAAGGATATGCGAGGCTTGCTTGCATTCATTCTTCGATGGTGTGAACCAATCAACTCGGCAATGTGTGCATGGGGTGAATTGACAATTACGCTGGAAGATGTGAACGTTTTGTTGCAATTACTTGTGACATACAATATCCCTATCGAATGGCCTGACAAAGATAACAAGATTACTAATATCCAGACAACCAAGATAGAAGATTTGTAGCAAGCTCAAGAACATCTTTTCGGCAATTATTCAGCGTGAATCAATTATTGGCGTACCAAGAGAGACTCCAAAGACTTTGTGACTGATCATCCTTTGTATGTAGCTGCGTTCCTTACACTATGGTTATCCAGGGATATATTTGAAGATTTTCCTGGAAATCAGTTGAAGCCATCAGTTGTTCCTTTCGCTGCATCTCTGGCACAGGGAAGAGTTCTCCCAGTTGGTAAAATATTATTGGACTCTTTATATTCTCATTTAGGCGCGCTTGCAAGAGATTTGAGAGCTTCTAACGGACGTGCTGTGATAAAGTCCTTCATTCCCGTCATGTTTCTGCAAGCCTGGTTGTGGGAGCATTTTCCTGAATATGCACCTAAGGTCCAGGTTTCTTACCTAGACTCGCGTGTTAAATATGCTAGAATACTCCGTTGGTGTGGTGGAAAGCCTTCTCATGTGGACCTTATTAGCGTGATGGATAATGAAGCAAAAGTGAATTTTAGGCCTTGGGGTTTTAGATGCCAGAACATAATGGCTTCATCAACCTTCGCGGTGTTATGGGAGACCATTCTTCATTCTGGATTGACGAAGTGGGGCAACATCGTCACAACTGGTCAAGCTAATTTTATGCATAACTGCGTCCCGGGCTACCTTCATGCTCTTGGCACAAATAGGTTTTCAATACAGAGCTATAATATTGACAGAGCCGCTCGACAGATGGGTTTCGATCAATCGGTCCCTCGTTATTGTTCTGCCCTTCCTTCGATGGAAAATCTCAAGCAAACCTTAGATATTCATGTCGTCTTTGGCACATGTGTCCCTTTCGATCATGTCGGGAGGAAGACACATGTCACGGCGCGGTACATAATATTTTGGGAATTACAACTCTCTTTTCTTCGTAGATTTTTGTTAGAGATTCCTGGCACTGTACGTGGTATTCTTCGTAATGATCATTTATCATCTCGCCCGAATTTAAGAGTAATTTCCCCCGAGAAGAGAATGCTCTCACATTATGCTCGTATTGTTGCTAATTCTGATGCCTCTACAACTCGACACAAATGCAGCTTGGGACAGGAAAGGGAATCTTCAGAAGAAGCTTCAGAAATTACCACGACTGCCATCTCTGATAGAACATCTTCCCCGTCCTCGAGCAATGGAAATATTTTCCCTGACACAGTTGTTGTTGCACAAGATAATGACACCGAATATCCAAATGCCGGAGCTTTCTTTGATTTCAAGTTCGACCGAATCCGTCATAATTATGAATGTATTGGCGGTTTTACGGTTTCTTCTCTCTATGCTGACTTGAAATTCAGCCATTTCTCCATAGGTGATTACGACAGGTATCGGTCCTTGGAAGAAAAGGTGTCCATATTATTACCGACAATTCAAGAAATGATGCTCCTTCCTCGCCAAGATATTTATGATATAGTTCCCCAGGATTGGAATACATCCTTGGATGAGGCTGAGACGGCTAAGATGGATGTCAGATGGTTGCGTGACTTCCTTGCAGGTGCACAAAAGAAGCTGAGTCTGGCGGGTACCTTTTCTGGTCCGGAGGCGGTCGAGAAAGCAAAATATGATATTGAGAGGTTGACTCAGGAGTTAAAACTTGCTTCTTAGAAGCTTGAAAAGTTGGAAAAGGCGCGTGTCGATAATGCCAAGCCAATCTTTAAAAACTTCTTCTTTGAATAGTTTTCTTCATCATGGGTCTTTCTGAGATACCATTTTTCTGGTTTTATTTGTCTAGGTTTTGAACAAGTATATTTGGAAAGGATTTTATGAAAATGAAATAAATACTTTTGATTTATGTAAAATTTTAATTCTAAGCATGAGTGCAAAACATTGCAAACATTTTGGAGGAAATACAAATATTACTGAAAACAGGGAAATCGAGACAAAAGTGGTGAAAATGCTTTAAGCTGTGATAGCCTTAAGCCATTTCCCATGTATGACTACCCCTGCGGGTGTGTCTGTGTTGACAAGCTTATAATATCCACCTAATATGGCTTCGGTAACCAGGTAAGGTTTTTCTGCAAGAGAAGCTGTTATTTTCTCAACTGCGTCGCCAACTTGAAAATGATTGGGTTTTGGTATCTAAGACGGACATGTCTTCAGGGTGATTGGGTTTCCAATTCCTTTATTTCCAGCATAAACGACTCTTAGACATCTAACAAACTTTTGAAAAGGATCAGCCTCCCATTCGCATCTTCGAGTCAATATGGGATTGATAGCCGAGCCAAGTCCCCAAGTCTTGACAAATTGCGGGATAGCTGTTTCCGACGAGATCTGTAGAGTATGACTTTCTTGTGATGGCGATCCAAGGGTGCACAACTTCATGTTTTCCTCAAGCATTGTTACCGAATCGGGTTCAGCTTTCTCTGGAGGTGAGCAACTAACAAGGTCCTTTGATTGGCCAGCGTTTCTATACGGGACTTTCAATGAAGATTTCTGTGGCAGGGGTATGTCGAACTTTGTTTTACTGGTATGGATCCATGGACGGCCAAGGACCATATCGTAACCCATATTTTCCCTAATAATTTGAAATGTAGCATCCGTCTCGACATTCCCTATGCCCACCTTAAGGGTGACACGGCCGTAAGTACATCTGGATCTCCCTTCTGGATCTTGAATCATGGCAGGTGCGCGCACAACTTCATGTCTGGAAATTCTTATAGTCCGTAAAGCTTTGACAATAATGATGTTGACATCCGATCCGGCATCGATAAGTGTTTCTTTGAATTCGATCTATCTGATGTGAGCCTTCGTGAGGAGTCCCCAGTTTGTTTTTTTTGTTCTGAATCTCGATCTTGGGAACTAGCTTGTATGGAGTTATGGCCTTTTCGGAAAAAACCAAGCGCTTACCAGAGATGACTCGATTGAGGACTGTGAAGATATCCCTACGCTGACCCTTTGAAAGATAAATAACTTCGCACATACGTTCCATTAGACTTTGAACCGTCTGGTTAACGGATTCCTCAGAAATAGTGAAATTTCTGACAGGGGGTGGATCTCTGTGAATGCCTTCAGTTCCCAAGTGCAATTCTCCCGATTCTATCTTTTCTTTAAAGACACGCTTTAGCCCATTACATTCGCGAGTAGGGCAATTCACGAACCTGTGGAAGCAGCAATATTTCGGATCCGCCATGTCTTCATCAGTAGGCGGGCGACGCACAGGAGGTAATTTGACAGCTCCACCTTGTATCCAT
The DNA here is from genome assembly GCA_023531105.1 of Papaver atlanticum. Taxonomy (NCBI): domain Eukaryota; kingdom Viridiplantae; phylum Streptophyta; class Magnoliopsida; order Ranunculales; family Papaveraceae; genus Papaver; species Papaver atlanticum. Next base: position 775,721 of record JAJJMB010017545.1, on the reverse strand, counting down.
ACTTCTATTAATTCGAGGACTTCTTCCATTGGGCAGGAGAAGTCTGGAAATGCCGAATCCGACTTCACTGGTGGTTGTTGCCATACAACTTTTGGAGGACCCTGCATGGGTGGTACTGGATCCTGGGAAGGCGCTGGAGCAGACAAGGCACGCTTTGCTTGAGAAGTTTGCCGAGGCACGACTTTCTCTTGGATTCCTCGTTTGTGACATCGCTGATAGAGAGTTAAACTGAGTATTTTTTGTTGATTAGACGCCTATTGTGACGGACCGTAAAATTACGCCTGGCGCGCCTGAGTGCGCATGCCATAACTTCCGTGATGCGCCATTATTACGCTAGGCAAATGCACGTCTATTTGCCTTTAAAAGCATGCTCGGGGAGCATGATGCAACTAAATTAGCTTCTACACCGTTCCAAATTACCCTTGTTTTGCGAAGGGTTTAAAAAACTTGAAGGATAGAAAACAAAAACTTTCCTAAAACAATAAAAACGGTCTTTTGAGGCCCTAAACAATGGAATTTGGCTAAAATTCCAAGACCGTGAAAATCACGTCTTGATCGTTGTCTGTAACTAAATTACGACACTCGGGTTTTTAGCCTACAGATAGGCTATAACATGTTCATCTGCATCAACTTGTCTCATCAATTTTGGCCACAATCATCTCCTATGTCGAGCTACTGAGCCAGATGATATGAGAGGCCAATGTGCCGTAATCATCTCTCAAATTGATGATATGAGCGACAAAGTGCTGGACCGGAAATGCCACAACTCATTGCGGCTTCCTACGTACCCTTTCCTACTCTAAAGGGATCAAACACATACCGTAGTTCATCCTCGAAGGGACAAAGCTTAACCCAACTAGTTTGCAAGGTCGTGGCCTAGCAATAATGGTAATGGCCTGGTCCGTATAGGCCGTTTGAAAAAATGCACAATGATTATGCATTATCGGGTTCGCGGCGTGGCACAATGATTGCGTAAAATGATTGAGCAATACTCGCTTCTGGTTCCGGCTATCGCACAATGATTGCGCGACATTCTCTCTGGCGTATTGCATAATGATTGTGCAATATTTTCTCGGCCAGCCCTCTCTGGCCTGATGCACAATGATTGTTCAATATTGGCTCTAGGCCAATAGTCCGCATAATGCGCAATGATTACGCTACAACGCCCAAGGCCATCTACCCAACTGGCCTAATGCATAATTTTGATGCGAGATTTGGCCCTTAGCCAAATACCAAACATAATGCGCCATTTTGGCGTGATATTGGCCTTAAGCCAATCTACCTCTTACCACGCATGGATGAAGCTTTACCTCACGCCATGACGCATATTTTAGCATGCTCCATGCTAAAATACGGGGTGTTACACCTATTCCCATGTATGTCACGACTCTCGTCTTTAACTGGCCTTGTCCTTTCAAGCAATGCCGGGGCGGTGGTGGCTGATCACTTGGCCGCTTCGTGCAATTCCGAGAAAGTTTGGAAACGTAAATTTTCGAATAAGAAGCGATACACAGGGATCATACCATTGATACATAATTCCACTAGCTGCTGCTCCATTATGTTTGGGCCATGGCAGTCGAGGGATTGAATCATGTATCTCTTGACATAGTCATTGGGATTCCGTTGTTGCGCTGGAATATTCTTCCCAAATCCGAGAATATAATTTGTTCGGAAACGAAGAGATACTTCTGATAAAAGGTGCTCACCATCTCGGACCAGCTGGATATGCTATTCGGGGCAAGATATATTGTTGTACCAAGTATACGCTATTCCAGTGAGTGACTTGGAAAATTCCTTAAGTCGCAATACCTGGTGGTACTCATGCACTCCTAAAGCTTCTAGAAATCGAGAGATGTGTTCACTGGCGTTACCTGTTCCATCATAAAGATAAAAGGTAGATGATACATATCCTCTCGGTATAAGTTCCTTCTGAACATCCTCAGTATAAGGTGGTTGGTGGTGGTGAAATAATGATGACTCCTCCTTTCCACGGTTCTGCAGGAGTTTCTCCAAATCTTGTCGAGTGATGAAATTCGGCTGTTGGTTGTTTTCTGGTGAAATATTGTGAATACCATCTTCTCGTGGCTGCTCCCTTAAGTTGTCGATTCCGATGGAAGATCCGGGGGCATTCTGGGCCTGCTCTGTCTAAACTTGACGCTGCTCTGAGTCAACTGTGCTGCTAAGGTTCTGAGGCAGGTAAGTACTTATGTCTGAGTAGTCGCCATTTGTTCCTGTGTCTTCGCCAGGTTTTCTTGTCTCTGCATCAATTCTGCTATGCTCGGCGGCGTTTTTCTATTTCTCCCTTCAGTGAGGGCAGCATCTTCCGTGCCACCGGTAGGAGGAGTAATGTTATTTTCTGGGATGATATTCCGAGAAATATTTTCAGGATCTGGACCATTGAGGTTACTGGAACTGGGATAAACCCTTGCACCGGATCTAAGTTCTACCATGTTTTCAATCGATTGAAGAACTGATTTTCAGATGGTTGAAGAATCTAATTTCATGACCGAGAGGTTGATCCCCGTCTGTGGTCGCCAATTGTTAGTACCTAAAAATTATTTCTAGGTAAAACAAATGCACCGCTGTGGTACTTTCTGTTTAGGTTCGAAAATCAAAATCGAACAGGAAAAGCCTAAACCACGATAGCAGCCGTTCCGTCCTGCTTCGATCACGATGGAGAGGAAGATGGGTTGATCTTAGGGGAGGGAAGCAGAAAATTTTGAGAAATGTACAATGGTATTGAATTATGTGTGTTGGGTATTGAAAACTAGGAAGAATACAGAGCTTTTGGGTATGAAAGCTTGTCCTTTTTTTATTTTGAGGGTGGTGTGATTCGAACCCAGCACGTTGGGTGCGTTAGGTGAATGCTCAACCATTGTGCTGAATCCCCCCTTGTGATGTATTTTGATATTTCTTAGGTGTTTTTGATGAATCGTAGATCTCATCTTACTTGGGATAAATCGTAGCCATTGATATGCCATATGTCTTAAGGACATGTTAAACAACTTAAGCAAGTCATACGTGGGATTAGGGCGCAATCGTGCCTTGTTGTGGCATAAGCGGTCATGACCGAAAATAATGCACGGAGTGTTGCCATGTCCTTGGCCTCAGCTATGATGGATAATAATGGCGCGTGGCGTAGTGCCACGGCCTTGGCCTAAGCTTCCAAGGCAGAGAATGACGCACGGCTAGGTGCTACGGCCTTTGCCTAAGCTGCCAAGGCCGAGAATGACGCACGGTAAGGTGCTACGGCCTTGGCCTAAGGTGCCAAGGCCGAGAATGACGCACGGCTAGGTGCTACGGCCTTGGCCTAAACTTCCAAGGTCGAGAATGACTCACGACTAGGTGCTACGGCCCTAGTCTAAGCTGCCAAGGCCGTGAATAGTGCGCATGATGGTGTCATAGCCTATGCTGTGGTGCAATGATGGACATGCCACAGACCATATTTCGCCAAATTATGTTATAGACTTAGTTAATTTTTTTTGAAATGACTTCTTCTGAGCCATTAGCCCATTTTTCTTAATCAAAGTACTGTAAGCCACAATGGATATTCCATGGCCTTAGCCATAGATGACTAAGGTGCTTTATAAGATATGTGGTGTATGCCAGGGGCTTGGTCATACCTAGCTAATATGCCGCGATGCTTATGATGTGATCATATAGCTACAATCTAGAATTTGAGTTTAAGGAAACATGCCAGGTTTAGATTTGGAAACATAATGCCATTTTAGTACAAACTTTGAATATAATAGTGCCGCTATAGTATGTTCAATAAACTCGGTCGTGGGAGTTTTGCGACTTGAGGCGATACTGATATGACTATGTATTAAGCATAATATTCTTAATATCTCATTAATTCAAGAATGGCGTCTAATCCTATTCTGAATATGAATAATGCCATGTATATGGCATGCAAGACATGTATATTGGAGTACATGAAATAACTAGGTTTCTGCTGGGGGAAACCCTGAAATTTGGCATACATATAAAATTTCAAAATAGCTTTAGGACTGGTTAACCCGTTAACCAAATACAGTTTATTGATTCTCTTGCGGAATACAAATTATATTTATGCAGATTCAAAAATCTTGATACCGGACCATGGATTATTTATATAACGAGATCATGGCTAATTTACTACAAATGCCCTTGTCAAAAACAATATTAGTCCCCTGGTTAGCATGGAACAATATCGTGTTGCATGGCAAGCATCAGATGGTGACACAAATATTTTCATAATCTAAAATTCATAAACAAATGAGTCGTTACTTATCTGCATGGCTGGGATGCAATAACATACTATAGGTGCAGCAGGTGTGGCTACGAAGGATTGTGGCGTGATCGTGCTTGCGGGGCCGGTTTTCATGCTGGCTAGGGTGCAATCCTATGGGCCCATGCGATTCGGACGGCCACCCCCTTTCTCAAATCGTCCTTTCCTAATCCAATCAAGAATCATTCCTATACGCGTATATATATATATCCGTGGATGAGCTACTCTTCCATTAGCGCCTCCTTAATCCTCACGAGAACTTCATCCAGGCGAGAACTCAGTGGTTCTTTAGTAACGCCTCTTGAATCCGCGTCCTTCGTTCCACCATAAGTAACGCATATTAGGGTTTGGCAGTAACGCAGATTAGGGTTTGTGCCCAAACAACAACTTCGTTAGATGTTTTCACGTGAAACTTCTACGATGCATGATAATCATGGAAACGACGTTGTGATGAGCCCTTCTCACGAAGATATTAGTACAGCTACCCCGGAGATTGTTCCCAATTATTGTGACAACTTTTTTGAAGGCATCATAGATAAACACAAGCCTTCCGAATAATGCAGACTGTTGAATTCTGGACCCTGACAATGAGAATGGATTCCAAAGTACTCATCCACGAGACATTGCTAGGTTCTATTTGCAAAGAGGAAAATATGAACCATCTCCCATTGATTTCAAGGCTTCCCAATCTCTTTCACCTGATTGGACGGAATGGTCGAGAGAAATGTTAGGTCACCCTAGGGTGAGACAACACCTTGATAACGCCAAGATTCTTCATACTCTAAGGGTATTTGAGACACTGGAATTCACCAAGGATATGCGAGGCTTGCTTGCATTCATTCTTCGATGGTGTGAACCAATCAACTCGGCAATGTGTGCATGGGGTGAATTGACAATTACGCTGGAAGATGTGGACGTTTTGTTGCAATTACCTGTGACATGCAATATCCCTATCGAATGGCCTGACGAAGATATCAAGATTACTACTATCCTGACAATAAAGATAAAAGAGTTGAGCAAGCTCAAGACCATCCTTTCGGCAATTATTCAGCGTGAATCAATTATTGGCGTACCAAGAGAGACTCCAAAGACTTTGTGACTGATCATCCTTTGTATGTAGCTGCGTTCCTTACACTATGGTTATCCAGGGATATATTTGAAGATTTTCCTGGAGATTAGTTGAAGCCATCAGTTGTTCCTCTCGCTGTAGCTCTGGCACAGGGAAGAGTTCTCCCAGTTGGTAAAATATTCTTGGGCTCTTTGTATTCTCATTTAGGCGCACTTGCAAGAGATTTGAGAGCTTCTAATGGACGTGCTGTGATAGAGTCCTTCATTCCCGTCATGTTTCTGCAAGACTGGCTTTGGGAGCATTTTCCTGAATATGCACCTAAGGTCCAGGTTTCTTACCCAGACTCGCGGGTTAAATATGCCAGAATACTTTGTTGGTGTGGTGGAAAGCCTTCTCATGTGGACCTTATTAGTTTGATGGATAATGAAGCAAAAGTGAATTTTAGGCCTTTGGGTTCTAGATTCCAAAACATAATGGCTCCATCAACCTTCACAGTGTTATGTGACACCATTCTTCATTCTGGATTGACGAAATGGGGCAACGTCGTCACAACTGGTCAAGCTACTTTTATGTATAGCTGCGTTCCGGGCTACCTTTTTGCTCTCGACACAAATGGGTTTTCAATACAGAACTAGCTATAACATTGACAAAGCCGCTCGACAAATGGATTTCGATCAATCGGTCCTTCGTCAAAAACTCACCATCAATACAAGTATTTGCAAAGGATACTGAAAATGAAAAATATTTTCTAAGTTCCCTTTGGTAGGCAATGGAATTTTGAAATTAATAATACAATATGTTTGGAATCATATCTTTGATCAATAATGTAGTGCATAATCTAAGTTATTCATTTCGATTATTAATCAAAAATGTCAATGATTAATCTTTTTGAATTAAAATTGTTCCATGTAAGTGTAGGACAACTTACTGTGAACCACAATTTCGGTTAATCAATTTACGATAAAAAGCATGCATACATATTATCCGGATATCATATTTTATTATTTTATTCGCTTCGTATTTCCTTGTCGTTAAGTTTAAAAACAATGTATTTTGTTGGTAGAAATAAATAATTCAATTGTATAGAGCAATTTGATGATCTTTTTATCTGTTGTAATCTTCAAGTGGATCCGGCTGTCCGATATCCCCTCTGCTAGCTAATGCAAACTCGGTCGTTGAGATGTGATGTTCTGTGCATTGCAAGGTATATCAATCTATACTATTCGTTTATTGACCTGTTTATCATATATGTGCACTTTTTTCTCTAAAAAGTGTTAATTGGTTGAGTAGTTGACGAGTAGTGCTACTACCATTTGTGCTAATAGCATCGTTATATAATTCATAAAATCTTCCCCTTAAAGGCCTTGATAAAATAAACTTCCACGTTGAACGGTGATAAAATCCTCTCTTCCTATTGACCTAAATAAACATTTTCTAATGCAGAAGCTATGATGCGGACACTTGGCGAAACTCTATTGGTCGGAATGTTAAGAATTGAGTTACACTTTGTTTACATCAAGTATTTAACCGTCCGTTAGTAACACCGTCAACAAAAAGGAAGGTGGACAACACTTCTGTGAGAGTTTAAACCTAATTAATTATGTTACACCGTGTTTACACCAAATACTTAACTGTATGTTAGTAACACTGTCTAAGGAGGACAATACTTCCGTCAAACCACAAAAAAAATTAAATTTCTATGCAAAAAACCGTGGTCCTAAACTAAGTTTAATAAAGATATTTCTATACACAAAACCATGGATTCCTAAACTCAGTTTCACAAGGATTCCTAATCCGTGTAGTCTATAAAACGGAAACGGTTAATCATCTCCAGTCTATACGTAGTTCACACAAACTACAGATCAATAGAGAAAAAGAAAAAAATATAATAAAAAATGAATAAATAGCAAACAATAATTTATAGATGACTAACCGCCTGAAGGTAGTCTTTTACTGCATGTGTTATATTTCATGATTTTTGATTCATATTCAGTAGGCTTACAAAAATCATGTGTATCTCTTCAATTTTTGTTTGATACGGTTAATTTTTATATTTAACTTTAAAAAAATTATGCACACTAACGCATAGTTACCCACAAGATTAAAAGTAAGAGCATGTTTGGTATAGTTTTCAAAAACAATTTTCTGTTTTTAGAAACAGAGAAAACAGAAAACAGGATAAAACGCGTTTGGTAGAGATATTTTCAGAAAATGTTTTCAATTTGTTTTCTATTTTTGAAAACAAAAAAAATAAAAACAACAAATTATTGTTTTCTGTGTTTTCTTTTTTTGTTCCTTCTTCTACTTTTAAGAACAAAGTAAGAGATCGGGGGAATGATTGCAAGTGAGTCGTGGCTAGTATCACTATCTCTTAGACGAGTCTTTATATTTGATCTGATTTAGTTGAGTTTTCTTGGTTTTTAGAAACAGTTTTTATCCTACCAAACAACTTTTAGAAAATGAAAACAAGGAAAAAATGGTATGTTTTTAAAACAGTAGAAAATTGTTTTTGAAAACCGTAAGAAATATGGATATTGGATGGGCCCCCATATCCATATTGAAGTGGTGAATAGAAATGTGTCTCCCAATAGTTATGTCTATTAAAATATATCTCAACAATTGCGTCTCATTTGAATTGAAACTGTTTTGCTTAACCGTCATGTCGTTTCACTTCTTTAAAAACCCTTCTTCCCGAGAAGGAGAAATACACAGAGAATATCAAGTTTTAGTTTTGCAAATTTCATTGAAACCTTTCCGAGTCAGAGAGTTTGTGCTACAACATTTACGTTCGCTGTTAGGTGTGATTCGAAGTGCTGCGAAAACACATCAAGGTATTGTTGAATGCTGGAGACATATGCCATTAACCTGTAACAGCATTATATACAGGGCATCAAATGTCTTAAGTAAAGAGATTACTCGCCTCAATACGCATAGAGTTTGTTTGTTGTTTTTCTGCCCATTTTCATTATTGTTTTCATCTCTTAATCTACCTTCTGTTTGATGAATATGATATGTTTAACTTGTGTGTATTAGTGTGTATCAGAATTGGAGTCTAATTGTAATACCAGTACAAGGGTATTGACATCCGTGAATGACAGAGAGTTGTTAACAAATCCGTTTACAATCTTTATATCCGTTCTGGCGCTCAAAGTGCTTGATGTTTTGTCTCTAGGAACTGTGGTTAACTTGAGACAAATTTGGTACTAAGTAATTAGTACATTTTGAACGGTGCAGTGGTAACCAAGATTAATAATAAAATATCCAACAATCTTAAGACATTTGATTGACGAAAAGTAGAATTTATTTGATTCTTGGTTACGTACCACAAGTAGTATTTTGAATTGGTTATATCTAAATCTCTATCATATACTACATGGCTATCTACTGTTGTAAATCTTAGTTTGAATTACTGTAGTAGTATAGTGATTATGAATTTTCCATGTCATACGTACACAGTTAGAATGTGATGTGATTAAAATAGTTGATCGCTTACTTTTAGCAATGGACATGGAAATGACTAATTGGTTAGTCCTGGTTGGTTATATATCACGGTAGTGATATAGTAAGAATGACTAATTCTTGGGTATATACTGTGCATATTAGATGTCTATGTAGTGCGTGCTTTGATCATCTGTATGTATGTTATAGTATCCATCTTCTGTAAACTACTGATTTTTACATTCTCTGAGTCCAGTAAGTTGGTAAACTTGGAATGCTTGTGGTTGGATGCATTAATTGTTAGTAATTATTCTACAATGGGTATAATGGCATCTAAACTGTAGAATTGCAGAATTATAAGGATTAGGCATTGACTGTGTGCGTTTGTTTCAGACAATGGCGAACGAAACAAACAATGCGAATGGTTCCTCTAGCAACAATGTTGGATCTGCTACATCCAACAAATGCTCCTCTCACTTTGCCGAAAAGCCAGAAATTTTTTGTGGTGTGGACTTCAAGCGATGGCAAGCAAATATGCTATTCTTCCTTACTACTTTAGGATTGGCCAAATACTTGGATGATGACCCTCCAGTACTTTTAGAGAATGGAGATGCAAATCATGTAACTGCCGTAGAAGCCTGGAAACATTCTGATTTCCTTTGTAAGAACTACATACTCAATTCATTGGAGGATTCTCTCTATGGAGTTTATCAACCATTGAAGACTGCAAAGGAAGTTTGGGACTCTCTTGAGAAAAAGTATAAGACTGAATCTGCAGGGGTTAAGAAGTTCATCACAGCAAGGTTTTTGAACTTTAAAATGGTGGATGGTACTTCCGTCATGAACCAAGTGCAGAAATTCCAAATTATATTACATGAACTAAAGGCAGAGAAGATGATTTTAAGTGACTCATTTCAAGTTGCAGCGCTGATTGAAAAGCTTCCACCCTCCTGGAAAGATTTTAAGAACTATCTTAAACACAAGACAAAGGAAATGAAGTTGGAAGATCTTATCTTTCGTCTTCAAGTGGAGGAAGAAAGTCGCAACGCCGAGAAGAAAAATGAAGTTACTTCTGAAAAATCCAAGGTGCATATGGTTGAGGAAGGAACCAACAGCCAGGGAAAGCATAAGCACAACAACTCTTCCAAGAAGAAGAATAAAGGAAAGAAAAGGAAGTTTGATGGGGATTGCCGGGACATCTCGCCAGAGACTGTCGCACCAAGAATGGAAAGGAAAATCAAAAGAAGAAGAACAAGTCAGAGGCATCATTTGTCGAAGATGTACCAGAATTGAATCTCGTTGCTTTGATTAGTGATGGCTTGCAGAACTTGAACATTGGGTCCTGTTCTATGGAAACTCACAAATATAGATGCTCCGTTATCTCTTAAGTGAACATGGTAAGCAACACAAACGATTGGTGGATTGATACTGGTGCTACTCGTCATGTATGTGCTGATCGTGATATGTTTGCTACTTATGAGAAAGTTGAGAACAGCGAGCCTCTATACATGGGCAATGCAGCCACTGCACAGATTCAAGGAAAAGGAAATGTGATTCTCAAGTTCACTTCTGGAAAGAAGGTAACTCTCACAAATGTACTTCATGCTCCTGAAATGCGCAAAAACCTGATTTCTGGTCCTGTTCTTGTTAAGAATGGGTTTAAGTTAGTGTTTGTGGCAAATCAGTTCGTTCTCTCTAAGAGTGATGTTTACGTGGGAAAAGGGTATCTCACTGGAGGTCTCTTCAAGGCGAATGTAACGACTGTTAAGTCGTAAATAAATAAGTTAGATAGATGTAGCGACGATCACGTCGTAATAAATAAGATGCTATTAGAATTGCATCCCACTATATCGTAGTAACAGTGGTACCTAAATGACTGATTCTAGTATTGTTGTACTGTGATTTTATGTCAGTTAATTGATTCAAATAAAGATTAATATTTTATGGTTACTTTTTGTTTGTTCATTCATAAAAGTGACTTAATGTTTTATCTCTGAATCAAAATTTGAGAATCTGTATGCAATCATATCCTTGAATCTAAGGATGATGTTCTGTATACAATGAATCTTGGATCAGTTTCTTATTGATGCTACTAAGAAGATTATGTTAATAATCTATAGTTCTCAATAGAAGAGGACTCTATTGTTTTCAGTACAGGTATAACATATTTAAATTCATACGTATTGTGATGTCTAGCAACGGCAGAAAGCCAAACAGAAGAAGGCTAGATAATCATTAGAATAGTGAATTTATCTATGGTTCTTTGCATCAGTACAGTGACGATCTAGTCAGGAAACAATAATTTAATGCTCATGAAACTGGATCAAAAGGTACGGGCTACAGAATGCTTGCAGTACTAGTGTACGGATGACTAGTAAGCAATTTTAGTCCTTCAAGACCTTGGGATAAGTTTTGTTTGTAATTGATATACTTATGCACACCACTGTCATGTGCCTTGCATTCATGCTGATTCAATTACAATCCATCCAGTTTTGCATATTTCAGAATTTTAGTGCTAATAGTTTTGTTCTTGTGGAATTTGGGAAGGTTATGTGACCCTAAAAATGTGGGGGTACGTTATAGTACACAGGCATGAGCAAGGCTTATTATTCATCCTGATAGGATTGTAAATGTGTGATACATCTTAGATGAATATTAAATATGATGCATGGCATTATATATGCAATCATGACTAGGAAGTGGATACGTACAGTATACTAATCCAAATGTAATTTGGAAGCAAGATTAGATTGTTAATTATTTTGATCAGGGATCAAGAGCTAACTATTGATTAATTAAATAATTAATAGAATCAACTATCTGTGCTTAATATACTTATCCAGTAAAGCAAGTTATGAAAATGTATACCACATTTAAACTTGGATTATGCCAACGTTAAAGCTTGTACAAATAGCAAACACCAAGTTAAAAGTTTGTAGAAATGTGGGGGTTGGCCAAGTCTTGACGTATCCGTCAAAGACGTAAGACCATCAAGCAATTTCCCCCTAAATGGAACAATACCGGTAAATTATATAGGTTCCAAGGATAATCTAGCGGATCCATGAGTAAAGGATTATCTAGAGAGTTAAAAATTGCATCATCGAGGGAAATGGGTTAGCCCACAAATGAGTCGTTTTATAGCGGACACCCAACCTAGCGATTGGAGATCCCATAGTTATCTAGATCAAAAAGGACAACCAAGTTATAAATTTAGACTCGCCGGAAACACTGTAAGAGATTACTCTCTTCCCATTTCTATGATGAAACAGTGTTGCCTGTCAAGTAAGAGGTTGAGAATTCTCTTAATGATTCCTATGACTTAGTTTAACTAAGAAAATATGGCAGGATATTTTTTTTAAATAGGAGATCACCTTTATGAGTGAGAAGTGGTGCCGCTTCTATGATAACTATAAGGCTAAGTTACTCTAGAGCACTCATGAAATACCAGCATCGTTCAGGGCCGAAATGAACACAACCGAGAACCAAATTTGTAAGGAAATAAACTATGTGACATCTACTGCATCGGTCTACATTATAAAGTTGAGCAGTTCAAGACACCGCGTTCACTGAGCAACTAGTAAACCCGGTATTTGTTCGCTATGGAAGATTCAAAGCCAAAAGCTATCTCACCTTATGTAGTGATGTTCCGCGCACGACTCTCTAGTGTCTGCATTAGAGTATAGGATAAAACTTTATTTTTCTTCAATGCTCTGTAAAGAAAATTTCATTCATGTGGGGGATTGCAGGAAATATGGATATTGGATGGGCCCCCATATCCATATTGAAGTGGTGAATAGAAATGTGTCTGTTCCCAATAGTTATGTCTGTTAAGATATACAGTATCTCAACAGTTGCGTCCCATTTGAATTGAAACTGTTTTGCTTAACCGTCATGTCGTTTCACTTCTTTAAAAACCCTTCTTCCCGAGAAGGAGAAATACACAGAGAATATCAAGTTTTAGTTTTGCAAATTTCATTGAAACCTTTCAGAGTCAGAGAGTTTGTGCTACAACATTTGCGTTCGCTGTTAGGTGTGATTCGAAGTGCTGCGAAAACACATCAAGGTATTGTTAGATGCTGGAGACATATGCCATTAACCTGTAACAGCATTATATACAGAGCATCAAATGTCTTAAGTAAAGAGATTACTCGCCTCAATACGCATAGAGTTTGTTTGTTGTTTTTCTGCCCATTTTCATTATTGTTTTCATCTCTTAATCTACCTTCTGTTTGATGAATATGATATGTTTAACTTGTGTGTATTAGTGTGTATCAGAATTGGAGTCTAATTGTAATACCAGTACAAGGGTATTGACATCCGTGAATGACAGAGAGTTGTTAACAAATCCGTTTACAATCTCCATATCCGTTCTGGCGCTCAAAGTGCTTGATGTTTTGTCTCTAGGAACTGTGGTTAACTTGAGACAAATTTGGTACTAAGTAATTAGTACATTTTGAACGGTGCAGTGGTAACCAAGATTGATAATAAAATATCCAACAATAACTGTTTTTAAAAATTGTATCAACAGGCTCTTAAATTCTTTGCGTTTTTTGGTTATACTTCAGTTGCCCACTCGGCGCATTGTACCAACCAAAGCGACTAACCAGTATGTTGCAAACGTGTTGCTGTGGAGCAATTCCGAAGTAAGCTCTTAATTATATTTGCTTAACAAAGTGCATTTTCTCGCACTTTAAGAGATAATGAATGAAAACCAGGAATGGTCCTGTCGTTTTTTGATGTGGCTGAAGTTACCTTTTAATCGTAAATTACCGCCAAATTAACGATGCATCGACATGGGACGGGGGCGAAGCCCTGTGCACGCCAAGTTATAAATGCATCGCCAAAGGGTAGGGTGAAGCCCCGCGCACACCAAATTAAAAATGTATCACCACGAACGAAGCCCCACGCACACCAAGTTAAAAGTAAAATGCCTGGTGCGTAGGCACAAATCTAGTTAAATTAAAAGATGAAACTAAAATATTAAGAGCACATCTTTTTTTTGTTAAGAAACACACCATGGGATTAACAAAGGAGAGAATTACAAACAACATTCAAGGTCTCCATCCTAACAAGAGAGTCCAAAAAAGAAGGATAGGAGTCCCAAAGACCCTTAAGACTGAGTTTTCTAGCCCGACGTGCAAGCCGGTCCGCTAGATGGTTTTTCACACGCTTTATATACATAACTTTAAAAGAACAAGAACTAGAAATTAAACTCCGACACCGATCAAGAAGATCACTACTTCTCCACGCTATATTAGAACTGACTCCATTCACAAAATCCACCAGTTGGAGACAATCACTAAGGAAAACAACTTTGGTAAGATTCATCTCTTCTGCCCAAGAGATCGCCAAAATAAGAGCAGCAGCTTCAGCACCCACTGCATCTGGAATCAAACCAAGTCCGAGCGAGAGCTTCTTACATTTCCTGAAATATCACACCAGACAACACCCAAACCCATATTAAAATCTTTAAAGGAACCATCAACAAACATAAAGTGATCCACTTCAGCCACAAGAACTTTAAATTCTCTGACAGACCCACTAAAGCATAATGGAGGAGCAATATAAGTGTTATTCATTTTCTTAGTTTCCATAATGACCTTATTCAGATCAATAGAAGTATTTCTAAATATCACATCACATCTTAACTTCCAGATACACCACATGACTATGCACCAATACTAGGCCAAGAAACTTTAAAAGGAGAAATTCTAAGAGCTGAATTATGCCAATACAGAAAAATATCATCAATCCAATCCAAATCTGCAGCAATCAAGTGTTGTAAAGAAACCCCAAACCAGATATGAGAAGCAACAGAACAATTCACAAATAAATGCATAACAGTTTCTTCATGATTATGACAGAGAGGACAGTTCACATCCACAAACGGGTTATAAAACTGAAGTAGAGAATTAACTGGAAGCATCTGAGGAAAAAATTTCCACAAAAAGAACTTAATCTTCGGCAAACAATCAATACCCCAAACTTTCCTCCAAAAAGCAGAATCTTCAGAGGAACTAAATTCATTCATATAAATTCTATAGGCTGACTTAATCGTAAACTTACCATTTGTGGTATGAGCCCACATTAAAGTGTCACACTGATTAAGGTTTAATTTAATAGATCTAATCCTTGTAACTTCATCAGGCAAGAACAAGGTAGATAACAGACTGACATTCCAACAATTATTTTGAACATCTATAAGATCTTTAACAAAATTATAATTACTGTGAGAGGGATGAGAAGAAACGGGAGGATTACTATACCCTGGAATCCAGTTTGAATTCCAAATACGAGAAGAAGCTCCATTATTTATTTTTACCACTGTGTTAGCTCTAATAAAGTGTAAACCATTTACAATACCTTTCCAGATCCAAGAGGAAGTATCAGCAGCCTTATCAATTTCTAACAAGTTCTGGTTAGGAAAATATTTGTCCTTTAAAAATATACTCCTTCTGTTTCAAAAAGACCGTCCTCTATTCCATTTCCGTCAGTTTCAAAATTGTGTCCAGCTTCTGTTTATAGGCGTATTTTTTCATTGAACTCTATATTATAGCCTTTCATTTTTTATATTCATAAATGTATATTAATGTGACCTTATCTAAAATATTAAAGAAATTTGTACAATTAAGGAAACAAATATATCCTTCATTCCTTATATTTGGCTCCAAAAATTAAATTCCCTAAAGAGTTTATACTCCATAAATTCGATATCTTTTAATTTTCCCTTTTTATTTGCTATTTACAATCCTCGTAACAATGTTAGACAGTTTTTAATACTTGCATTTTTATTAACATAAAATACGTAAATAATTAAGGGTAGTCAAGTAAAGTATTATGGTCTCCTTAATATTTTGACAAAGTCAAAGCGGACAGTCTTTTTGAAATGGAGGGAGTAGTCAGCAATATGTTCGGGTTATTTATAATTCTCTAACCAAGTTTACAGATAAAAACCCTATTAGTAGCATAAGAATTCCTAATACCTAAACCACCACATATTTTAGATTTACATATATCTCCTCAAGAACGAAAATACGCAGCATGTTTGGGATTCTTTTTTGACCACCAGAAAGTTCTTTGAATAGAATTAATTTTAGAAGTAATTTTTTTCGGAAGAGGAAAGCAAGCCATATGATAAACTGCTAAACTAGACAGCACATGTTTAGTAACAACTGTTCTACCAGCAACATTTAAATTGGTCTTCTTACAAGAACTCAATCTAGAATACAAACTATCAATGAGAGAATTGAAGGATTTAGTTTTATCTCTACCTATAAATAAGGGGGTACCAAGATATATTTCATATTACTGAGGAATTTCATTTTAAAAGTTCTAGATAAAATCTTAATGTTTCTATGATGCATCTTACCGCTAGTGATGAAACCCGACTTTTCGAAATTTATCGCCTGACCTGAAGCCTTAACAAAGACATTTATAATCTTGATAAGATTCCTAGCATAAGAAACAGAAGCTTTAGCAAACAGCATGCAATCATTCGCAAAAAATAAATGAGAAATAGAAGGACTGTTCTTCTTGAACTTAAAACCCTGAATCAATTTATCTTCTTCAGATTTTAAGAGCATTTGAGACAGAACTTCCATACATAGAATAAAAATATAAGGCAAAAGGCAATCACCTTGTCTAATGCCCCTAGTTGGGAAGAAGATCTCACCACGCGAACCACTCACCAGGACAGAATAAGAAACTGTACTTATACACTGAAAGATCATTTGACACCAATCTTCAGAGAAACCTAGCTTCTTAAAAATAGCAATAATGAAAGGCCATTCCAACCTATCAAAAGCCTTAGAAAGATCAAGCTTAATAGCTATATAACCATTTTTCGAATTTTTATTTTTCTTTTTAAAAGAGTGAAGAATTTCATGGGTGATAACAATATTATCATGAATCTGTCTATTAGCAACAAAAGCAGATTGAAAAGGAGAAATCAAAGAGTCCAAAAGAGGTTTCAAACGGTTAGTTAAATTTTTTGAAATAATTTTATAGACAGAGTTAGACAAACTAATAGGCCGAAAATCATGCGGAGAGGAAGGATTTTTTTATTTTGGGAATTAAAGTAATAAAAGTGTAGTTAGACTGTTTAAGAAGAAATTTATTTTTGAATTTTTTTTGAACATGAGGCATAACTTCAGAGTGGACAATGTCCCAATTATCCTTAAAGAACCCAGCTGGGAAACCATCCGGTCCCGGAGAGCTCCAAGGGGCCATATTATTAATAGTATCAGTGATTTCATTAATTGAAGGGATGGCGGTCAATGAGGAATTAACCTCATCAGAAATAATAGGCCTAACAAACTTTAAAGCTTCTTCTAAATCACTATACCCAGGATTGGAAGAAGTATAGATTTTCTTAAAATGCTTAGAAAGTAAAGTAGCAACCTGTTCTTTATTCTCTAACCAGTTACCTTGTTCATCCCTAATAGTGTGAATAGTATTGTACATGTTTCTAAGCTTCACCGTATTATGAAAAAAGTGAGTGTTTTTATTATACTGAGTAAAGTAGTTAATTCTAGATTTTTGTTTATAGAAACTATGTTCAATTTCATACCAATAATCCAGTTGTTTAGAGTAATTCAAGATATAACCACCAATCTGAGGAGAGTAAGGTAAAGCTTGAAGCTTTTCTAATTCAGCATTTAATCTACCTATCGTAATTTTGATGCGACCAAAAGAATTTATGTTCCACTTAATTAACTCATCCTTCACATTTCTGAGTTTATTAACCACTACAAAACCAGGGGAACCTTTCACACTTTTAGACCAAGAATTATGAAGAACTCCTTTGAAATCAGGGTTTAGCTGCCAACACTTAAAGAACTTATAAGGTATGTTCAAATTCCGTTCCCAATGAAAATATTTAACCAAGATAGGGCTATGATCAGAGTAGACTCTACCTAAATTGGTGACTCTTGTTTGAGGAAGGGCATTAACCCATTTATCATTCATAAAACCCCTATCTAGCTTTTCAAAAATCAATTCTAAAGGATTTTTGAATCTTCTATTACACCAAGAGAAAGGATTTCCATAAGAAAACAGTTCATTCATATTCATCTTTAAAAGATTATCCTTAACAAAATTAGGAGGAAAAGAATTATCTGGATTACCACCCTGTTTTTCAGAACTATGCAAGATAAAGTTAAAATCTCCTACTAATAACTAAGGATTGTTGTTGTTTTCATTCATACTACTAAGAAAGTTCCATTGGTTTCTCATACCAGCCAAGTTTAAAGAACCATAAAAAAAAGAAACAACACAGTTTTTGATTACAGGCGTAATATCACATAAGATATGTATCATATTTAAAGAACTACCAAGAACTTTAATACTCGACTTTTCAAAATAACCAAAAGCAAGACCACCAAATTTACCCACAGCAAAGATGATAGACCATGAATCAAATGGCAAATGATGAGTATACTTTTTAACTGTTTCAGCATCAACCATGGTTTCTAAGAGACAAATGCTATCTAATTTATATTTCCTAATAAGATTCAACAAGTTCTGCCACTTCTTGTCAGAACAACACCCACTAATATTCCAGCACAAGAATTTCATTGTTAAACTGAGGAATCAACTCAGACTAGTAGAGGAGCAAGCAAAGCAACAAAAATAATAATAGAACAGTACAGACAATAAAATACAGAGATAAATAAAAACTAGTAAGAGTTAAAGTTACTTACTAGGTCATCAGCCGAGGAGGGTTCAACATCCATAGAGCTAGAGTCCATCATCATGAGATCAATTTCCTTTTCAAATTCCTCATCAGTGATCACTGGTTCAGGAGGAAGAGAAGCTAATGGAACAGGTTCAAGAACTATAACATCTTTAAAATCAACATTCTGATCAATATTACTCGAAAACTCATTTTCTGAACTAAGGTGCATAAACATTTCTGAGGAGTGATTCATTTCTGACTTATAGTTAAAAATAAAACCAGAAGAAGTTACGACAATCTGAGAGAAGGAGGTACATGAAGTAGACCAAAACATATTAGCATCAGCAGAACCAAGATTAGAAGACACTCCAAAGCTACCCGTATTGAAAGAAATATCAGAAGGAGGACTAAATGGAGGAGCTGAAGACAAAGGAGGCCAGCGAGGAGTAGGCATCATCGAAGATGAGGGAGAGAAAGAACTAGAACCTAGGAAAACAGATTCAAAGGAAGTCCTAGTTCTTTTTCCCTTTCTATCATGAATAGGTTCATCAGCTCCAAGAGAAAAACTACCATAAGGCGACAAATAACCAGCAGTGTTCAAAGAGACTTGAGGAAGAGAAATAGACGGCTAACCAGTAGTGACAGGTTCTCTAATAGATAATGCAGAAACTGCAGGCATAAAAGAAGAAAAAACAGGTGAAGAAAAATCCGAACCCCTATTACCTAGATCCCCTGAAGGTTGAAGGCTAACAGAAAAAGAAGATGGTTTTGAATGCTCCTGATGAATAGCAGCAACAACACCAGTTTTTGTAGAACCAGCAGAATCAGAACTCTCCGACTTCTTGACTTGCCACCACTTTAGTAACAGCAACATGAGTAGCTCGAGGGGATGGAGCAGGCAAAGCTCTGACATAGATTCTCATATGAATCTCCTTACACTTTTCTTCATCATGATAGAGAACAAAACATTTCTTGCAAGCACGAAAATGAAGTTTTGGATAAAAAACAGTCATATAGTAAGTTCTTCTATTGGTATTGAAAACCACCTTTCTTGTCAGATGAGAGTTCAAGGGTACCATAACCTTTACTTCATAAAGATTTCCAGCAGGAGAATCCACCGTAACAAAGGTTCCAATCTGCTCTAAGACTTCCCTAGCCTTTCCTTTATTAACCAAATCTGTAGGAATAGTAACTTGAATCGACATTAATGTAGTTTCCCAAACCAGATCAAAAATAGACTCCAGATCACGTAAAGGTTGAACACCAAAAAGTTTACCAAACAGTAAGGAAGGTCTAGCAGCATATGCTAAATCCTTATCTTGACTTTTCTTGAACATGACTACAAACAGATTTTGAATACCCATTCCTTGGACATAGGGTTTAACAAGTTTAAAATCAGCGGAGTTGATAGTCCAGATTCTGTTGAGGTGATGCTTTACTGAAGTTTTATAATAGTTACGAGATTTGTCACATAACAGAGCAGCAAATCTGTAAGGAAACTCCTCAACATCTTCATCTAAGTCTAGAACCCTAACTTGATCAGCAGAAAAAGCCATTGCTAACACTAACTAGAAAAAAGAAACTTTTGTGCAAGAAAAACCAAAGAGAAGTAAGAACTAAACTTGAACTACTGGGGAATTATAAAGAGATAACTCAGAAGAAGATACAAATTCTAATCCTTGGAACTATAAGAATATAGGCCTGTAATAATGATATAGACAAATCATTCAATTGGATTTAACCATTAAGAGCAGGAAACTGAAAAGACCAATATACTTATCACATCACTCAGAAGATCAATAGAGCAGTAGTAATCAACCAACAAATTCTGCCAAGTGCAACAAATCATCTGAGACAGCAACCCACTATCTAAGAGGTCATTAGTGATCATTTAAAAATATCCTTTCATCATAATATTAAATTACTCTTCTTAATGAGAAATTAAAAAAGAAACACAACTTTTAATGCAGAGGAGCATGAGATTAATACCAACAACAAACCCCCATGAGGAATAAAGCCTAAAACCCTATAAGACCTTCTTATAAAACTCATCATGAAGAGAGAACTTAACAACATCAAAGTAGGTCTTTTCCAAGATTATACTTGATAAAGAGAAAGAATCTTTAATAAAAAAAAGAATCAAATCCCTACACTCGGTAGGATCTCAATCTCCCTAAAATCCTCATAATGACTAAACTTCACATATTTCTTATATATCAAATTCAGAATCTTTTGTAAAATAATAGATGATCATAATGAAGTATAAGTGAACCATACCCAATATCAGAAATAACTCAGTCTTCTCAAATATCACTGTTGATTTATCGAATCTCATGATGATGACTCAGAAGCTCTATGTCTGCACCTCCATTAGCTCATAACCTAAAATGGAAAAACAAAAAAGAAATTTACACACAAAACAAATCAGTTAGAGGATTAGAGAAAGATTGAAGAAAACCAAACTAGTAGATTTTAACTAACATGATAGATTAAACACAGGTGAAACTGAAAATTAAGACAAGGTTGGATATTTAGAATTAGGGCATAGTTTTGAAATTTTCAATTGGAAAAATAAGTTAAGAAATTAGAGGATAAAAGACAGTAAAACAGATTGAAATCAGAAGGAGAACATGATTATTTCAATGAATTGTAGAAAAAATTCGAAGATTGAATAGAAGAACGAAGAAGATTTCAAGCTTGACTAAGTCAACGTCGCATGAATTTTCGCCTCATTAAGAGCACATCTATGGGACTAATTTTTCTCTCTTAGCGTAGTGCTTACAAATCTTACTCTTACCAGTCTCATTTGTCAAGCATACCCGACTAACCACGTACATAAGAACACCAACGCGCCACCACTTTGGATAAGTATACGATGACCATGTACCCACGAACATATATCCCATAAAGAGAAAAACACTGCTGCACCAACGCGCCACCACTTTAAAACAAGTTGTTTTCCACTGTTTCAGTTTGAGATGACCTGAAGACACTGCTGCACGGAATGCAGTATAATGGACTGACGTGTTCAAAGCATGTACTTTCAACTCTGATTAAGCGACGTGTCTAATACTTCCCACTACATATTCTCTTCTCTTGATGACGAGGATTCAGTTGGCAGGTATTATGTTGTGCTCGTGTCCTTCACTCTGTGTTGCAGTAAAAGCTGGACAGACTGGACACTAGTAGTTCATAAATGAAAAGACCACCTGATACAGTAGTACCTGTAGACACAGATGTAGCCCCTCTTGGTCTATTACCTTATTTCATTTTAAAGGCGCTATTCGGATCCCAAACTCTAAGTGACATCGTCTACTAAAACCCACCTAGGACTAGGAGATAGGAGGATACAAAGGAAAGTAGTGAAGGAGTTCATACACTAGCAGTGTCCCAATTAACGTGTTGTTTCTTGTTCGTTGTTTGGGGCGAAAGAAGTTCACATGACCCCTTTTTAGACCATATATGGAGAGTTTAGGGTCACTCTAAATTTCTTCACATGACCTTCTTTTAGAGCAATGGTTCCCTTGTACCCATATCTGTCCCCTAGAGCTAATGTGGGTTAGTTCCCAATTTGGAAACTGGAATTGACGAGTCAGTTTCATTTGACTCGGCTTGGAGAGGTGGGCATTTGATGGTCAAAATAATCAAAAAGTGCTGTGTGGGCCTGTGATCGAATTTTTCTATTAGTTCGCACCTCATTTATTGGCAATTGGCATACATTTAATTTAATAGAAAAGAACGAGTAGCTAGCTCAGCTGGTCATCCTCGTTCCTCAATAGTTGATGTCCTCCAGGAGGTCACAAGTTCGAGTCCCCAATGATGCAGTATTGTAGAATTTGACATGGAAGGTAGAGTTAGCTTGCCCCCCTTTGCGACATAACCAGCACCCCTATCCGCTTCCGTTCCCTTGGCTGGTTCCTCATGAGGCTCGCTGGTAGGCTAGCACGGCTACCTGTTCAATTAATGTAGTAGTACGTCGTTGGAGCTTAGCTTGTTAGGCTTCCAACAAGTTTCATGTAATAATCGTTGTCCCAACTTGGGCAAAGGGGCTAAACGAATAACCTCGCTAAATGCATTAATGAATAAAAAAAATTGAGTCCTTGAAGGCCTCACGAAAATATAAATGAATAATCACTAAATTTCATACAAAAAATATATATAAATATACCAAAATATTTCATCAAATCAACAATGTTCCTATATGACGTCACTCCCTCTAAGAAAATGTATCTAAAGTTGATTGTTTTTTTCTTCCATCTAAACCAAAATGCATCTCATCCTTGATTTTTTGTAATGCATGAGCAATTTCTGGGGTATTTTGCTCATGTTGTAACAAGTAATTTTTCATGGTGATTACTGCTTGAAATACCTCTCTTGATGTCATATATGGTATGACTCTATACTATTATCTGGTTCAGGAGCATTCACTTCATTTGTTACTAACTCGATAGTTTCTTAGCCCATAGCTGATTCATAATTGCATCATTCTCATTAGATAGTTTAAAAGATGTTCAACATCCATGATGTTTCTGTGGTTTGAGTTCAAAATAAACATCACTTGATCCTTGAATATCTTCTACTAATTGACCAACTTCCGGCACAGAAACATTAAAACTACATATGTAAAAACTAAAAATACTCTCTAAATAAATAAATATTGGTTTACTGATAGATAAATAAATAACCTCGCTAAACAAATTTTTTTTTTTCTGAGTCCAATAGTATTCATTTATCGAGGTTAAAGTGTATTTATTAGATATTAGACAATGCTTCTGAGTTAACGAAATAAACTGAGCGGAATAGGTGTGATTTTTTTCTTCAAATTGATGATATAATCAAAAGACTGATGCTTCAAAAAATAAATAAATAATAATAATAAAAAAAAAAAAAACGAACATCGTCGGTTGATTCATCTTTTGCCTATAAATATGTTATTTTTTACTTCTCATTTTTGCTTTATGTTACAGGGTATTGCGTCCAGATTAAGGTTAGTGAGATAATCATCTTTATTAATTGATATTAATACTTCTTTCGGCACTTAAAAGTTTTTAAAACACAATTATTGATTGGTTAGTAAAACTTAAAGACGTAGTCTTATGCATGAAGGGCAGCTTTCCACTGAAGTTTCATTTAAAGCAGCCAAGTTTCTTGAAGCACTTGAATTGTTTATGTTTTTCTGACCATCTTTAGCAGTTTGTTTCTCTCTCGAATGACCATTCAATCTTTGTAGTTCACTTTTTGATCGATTGGTGGTTTAGAAAGAAACTCTTATGATTGAGAGTAATCAACCGATTCAGCTTGGTCTTCTTACACGAATCTCTTTCTATTTTTATTTTTGTGGTTTACGTATGCATGAATTACAACTTTACCAGTATAATTTTTTGGGGGTCTGCTAAGTACAATCATGCAACACATCGTTACTCCACCATGTGTTGTTAATTAGTTTTTTTATTTTCAAAATATGGCTCGGTTTAAGTTTTAGTTACGCTAAAGAGAAACTAAAGAGAAAGATGAATTCATTCAAATCAGGGGCGAACCAAGGATTGATTAACGCTCGCTCTAGCCCCATAAAATCCCAAAAACCATATAAAAGCCCTTAGTTCGATCTTATAATTTATATTTAGCCCATCAATATTAAGTATTTAGTTCACTATGTATATGTTTATTAGAATTTTTTTTAGCCCCCTCTATACAAGTTTCTGGTCTCGGAACTGACTAAAATCAAAGAAAGATATAAACAAAGTTAATACACACTAAGACATATTCTCTGATACACGATGATAAGCACGTGCAATAATCCTACACTAACAAAAACTAAAAATATAGTTGTTAATAGTTGTGATTGACAGTGACAGTTAAAGTGTTAACAGAGCTGTAAGCAGAAAAGATATTCTACACTCTACATGACTATCCCTCCTCAAACTGAAGAGGAGATAAACCTTCAGGGTTTTTTTCCAGTTTTTTTTTTTTTTTTTTTGATCGACAAAGAAGGGATTTACTGATAAAAAAAACCCAGAGGGTATAAAAGAATTTTACCACCCTAGCAAGAGATATAAGTGTTTTGGGGTAAAAACTGATTCTGCTGATTTTGGTAAATTTGGGTGTGTTGATGAGAAACGAATTCAAACCCTAAACAAATACACTGCACGGGGGTACTTTAGATTCGAGAGATCAATCTGTACAATCCTGGCCTAAACCAAGAAATGGCCGTTCCAGTCTTGCTTCGGTCACAAAGTGAAGGAGAAGGGTTGATCTTAGGGAGGGAAGCGAAGAAGGTG